>JAPPVO010000029.1:162798613-162844634 GCA_030407325.1 Camellia japonica
GACCCAAGAACTTCCACGGTTTGAAGGGCCTTGATCCAGCCATGCTTAAAACCGCGATTTTTGCATCGACAAACTTCCTCAGCAAGGTCTGTCTTGGTTTTATCAACCCGGCCTTGAAACCGTCCTCATACCCTTTCTCGTAACCCGGGGCCTTTTGGGACGTATTTCCGCCCACTTTAAGTTGACTGGCCATTGCCGGCTCAGCCATTCGAACCTTCTTAAGCTCCCGAAGCTCACTCTCGGCCTTTTTTGCGCGAGCTTCCAGACCGCGATTCCTTTCGTCCTTTTTCTCAATGTCGCGTCTCATTTCACGCAGACGCATGCCAATTTCATAAGCATTATACAACCCCTTTACAGCCCCATGTATGCCGTCCCGAACACTTCGAAATCACGACGACCAACCATCGATTGTTGGACTTCCGGTGGAAAAATCTGTCGAGCAAACTCGACTGCCACATCTGGATCTTTAATGATGGAATCCGCCTCCGTCATCGGTTTATTCTTCACAGAAACCGCAAAATTAATTGGTCGCGACGTCGCGTCCACCTCGATTCCCGGTCGCGGGCATGGGGAACCTCCCCGTTGACCGTCCCTTTGAGGGACGTGCTTCGACGACTAAGGCGTGCTGTTTTTCCGATCCTTGGACGCTCTTCTTCCCCTACCAGTGGGCTCGCTGCTGCGATACATTTCGACGTTTGAATTCAGCCAATCTTGGTCCTTCCCCAATATTGGCTCAACCCTGTACCCAAATAAATAGGACCCTTGGTACGAACTTACCCCATTTATTCCGAGATACGCGCAGCTCCCCCAAGGCAGCGTCGGTATGACCGAACGCCAAACGTCGGACGATGATCCGCGTGCCCATGAGTATGCCTCGGCCAGCCCACGAGCATGAACCGATTCGGCTCTTCACGCTCGCGCCCTGGCCAAGGCAGGGGCAGATTTATTAATCTAGTCGGCCCCGTTTTACTCGGCCACCTTTTCAAAGAATGCCTCGGCCAGCCACGAGTATGAACCAATTCGGCTCTTCACGCTCGCGCCCTGGCCAAGGCAGGGGCAAATTTATTAATCTAGTCGGCCCCGTTTTACTCGGCCACCCTTTCAAAGAATGCCTCGGCCAGCCCACGAGTATGAACCGATTCGGCTCTTCACGCTCGCGCCCTGGCCAAGGCAGGGGCAGATTTATTAATCTAGTCGGCCCCGTTTTACTCGGCCACCTTTTCAAAGAATGCCTCGGCCAGCCCACGAGTATGAACCAATTCGGCTTTTCACGCTCGCGCCCTGGCCAAGGCAGGGACAAAGTTATTAATCTAGTCGGCCCCGTTTTACTCGGCCACCTTTTTCGAAGAATGCCTCGACCAGCCCGCGAGTATGAACCGGTTCGGCTCTTCACGCTCGCGCCCTGGCCAAGGCAAGGGCAGATTTTAGATCTATTAAAAAATATCACCATAAAATTACGGAAACATCAGCACATTGAGCAGAATTCATAACATCTTATAACTACAAAAAAGTATCGACGTCCATTTCTGTATCATAACTTTTATAATATCAACCCGCATGAAAAACATGGAAAATGTCCGATAAACAAATACAAAATAACAAAAACAAACGGAAAAAGTACTTTCTCGAAATCATAACAATTGTGTATCGTAAAGATCAACCCTCGGAATCAGTCTCCAACGGATCGATGTCCACTTGCTCATACGGTATTGGCATATTCAGCGATACTCCAGCTGCAGCAAGGGCCATGTCCCAACCATGTTTGAAGCCCCGATTCTCAAACCGAGAGACCTGGTCCACATACTCGGCGAGTCCAGCCTTTTTCCCGGCTTCGAAACCTTTTGAATCGACAATCTCCTTTGCCGCCTTCATTTCAGCCAACTCAGCCTCCAGGCTGGCAACTGCCTTTTGGACAAGCCAAGTGCAGCTTCCATATCGTCGGCCTTCTTCTCGGCCTCCGCTCTCAACTTATCCGCATGACGAGCTCTCTCTACCTCGTCCTCTGCCCGAGAAGCTTCCTGTTTCGCTCTTAAAAATTCGTCCTCGGCCCTTTTCCTCTGGCCCTCACTTGCTTTCGTAAATGACTAATCTTCTTGACGGCGTCGAGATGACGGCGGCCTACATCGGCTATCCTACCAACGGTTTGCAAAAGAAAAATTCAAAAAACGTAACGCGAACAATGTTTGGATGAAGTGAAGGAAAAGTCAGAATACGCACCAAAAGGGCCGACTGCGCAGCTAACATTGTCGCATTCAAATCCGGTTCCAACTGGAAAGCCTCCATATCACACGGCAACGACAAAGACGTTGCCACGCCGAACGCGACCTCTGGGTCTTTAAGCGCCGAGGCATCCGAAGGAACCGGCACGTTTCTTACCATCGGTCGAATCACAAAGGGCACAACCTCACTCGATCCCCCCTTTCGAGGACATTTGCCGCCGTGATCTTCTAAACCGACCTCACGATCCCTAGCGCGTTTCTCCGCCTCTCCTCAACATCCTGGACGGCTTTCCCAACCAACGCGGATTCGGCATTCTTATTTGTTGCCGCCTCCTCAACAATTCCCAAGGATTTTGATTCGGTAACTGGGAGGGAATGTTGAGATTCACTGGTGGGCGGTTCGGTCGAAAGGCCCTCCGCTCTTCGCCGTGCAACTAACCTCTCCGCATTCGCCTTCTTAGCAAGCTTTGTCAGGCTTAACCCAGCCATGTTAGTGGATCCCGAGATGGGAAGATTGTCTGTACGTTGAGGAACGTCGTCAACAGAGAGGTTCCCCGCCCCGAAGTAGAGGGAGGATCGGCAGAATCCAATACCTCCTCAGATTCGGCCTCGGACTGATCTGATTTGGCAGTATCGGATACTTCAGTATTCTCCGAATCGGACCTTTCAAAACCTACCTGTCTCAAGTTTTTGAAGTCGGAAAAAATACGAGCGACGAGAAAATCTTCCCCCTTCGGAATCGGTATGTTTTCCACAGCCGAAAAGGTTGTATATGTAGGCTCGTAGCAAAGCAGAACGTGAGCCGCTCTTCCCTGCTTATGAAGACTGCGACGGCCGAAATAACTAAGAGCAATCCTAATGTCCGAAAGAACGGCGTCGTCAGTTGAAGCTCGGACTTTTTTCAAATCGTTCCCTGCAGAAGACAAGCCATAAGACTCAAGAAAACAGGGTATGGCAAATATGAGCACACAATACAAGCAAGAGAGCATTCGGCGACCTGGTTCGCCCCTACGTCTAGGAATAGGATCGACACGATCCTCCCCTTCGCCGAACTCCCAGTTGCCGCGGACAACGACCATGACGTCATTAACTCGTTTCCCAGAGCTAGAAAGCATAGTGATTAACTGATGATCTGTATCCTTAGCTCTGAGGAAGTAACGCCCGTGCCGACCGGAGGACTTGGCCAAAGCATAACAGTGCCGAATGGCAGGAATGCCAAGATTAATTCCAAGGCAACGGTTCAGCGCTACGACCCCCATTATAATTCTAAAGAAATTCACATTGAGTTGGGAAGGGATCAAATCCCAATGGCAAAGAACAGCCCTCAGAAACGGGTGAAGGGGAAAGCGGACTCCACCCTCTGCGATTGACAAAAGGGGAAAGACAATCGGGGTTTTGTCCTCCCTCTCCATGTCAAGAGTGCCGCCCGCCACAAACGACAGGTGGACATCGTCAGGAATAGAGAAATGGCGTCTAAAGCCGACAATTCGGTCTGACGAAAGGAGGTCTTTCAAATGTTTCGCCATAAACTACTGTCTATAAGAACATGTGACGGAATAAACAAACTAGGAAAAGCTTCAGAGCAGGGGAAAGGAAAACTTACAAAAAATGAAGAGAGTATCACAGACGGAAGAATTGCAAGAACGATTCGAAGAGCAACCCGGCAACCAGCGTCATAGAACACGGATTCGAAAGGACATCAGACTTTAAATCATAATGAATAGGCATGTACGAAGGGTCGGGAAGTTGAGACGACGATTAAAGGGGGAGTAATCAAACGTCCGCATGATAAGTCTAACCCCCAAACTTCGTTTCAGAGTATTTGAAAATCGGAACCAAGCATTTCACCCAACTGTTATTGACAGAACGCTTGGGGGGCAATTGTGGGAGCCGAATTGATATACCCGAGGAGCCGAGAACTGAACGGCTCCATTCTACTCAACTGGGACGCCGAATACGTTCTTAAGGCCGAATAGACTTGAGAAGGCATATCAGGAAAAATGAAAGAATAATAAATAAAAAGTAGACTCTGGCCCCGAGGCCCGGAGGATGGATATAAATACAAGAGCTTCAGATTTGTAAAGGTATGTAAGAATCACTTCCAAAAACTTAGTGAACAAGCTTTCTTGAGCAGAAGAACTGACTTGTCCGTCGGAGTGCTAATTCCGGCACCCCCGACCGGAGTATTTATATCTTTGCAGGTGACTAGCTGAGGATCATTGGCGTCTTCCAGGATCTGAAGAGTATTTCCAAACCACTTCCCCACAATAACCTAAACACAAACATAGACACTTGAAACGACTCAAAACAAGAATCGAAACAAACAAAAAGTAAGAGACACGACACACAGACGTGTTACAAAGATGAGGGACCTCTCAGTTCGCGAGGAGCCAGTTTCTCTGGGTATTGCTCCCCACCCTTTCTCATTTGTGATTCTCACATCACTCGGCCCTCAGGCTCGGCTTTTCTCTCAAAACCCTTTTCTCACTTTTTCTCTCATCACACATCTCTTTATTCTTCAATCTCTCATTTTTTTATCCCTCCCCTGGGGTGGTTGATGGATAAGCAGGAAGTTGTGGCTCTTGCCCCTGGTATTCCGGTAGATTCTTCTTCTTGTTCACAACAGTGAGTTTCTTCCATAGAGGGGCCGCGCTACAATTGGGTGTGTAGCAAATCTGCAGCTGACATCAGCCGACGATACTCTGCTGGGGAGTTTGGACGTGATCAGATCTGTCCAGATGAGGGAGTGGAATATCTGGCCCCATTCCAGTTCGTGCTTCGCACTTGGCTTGATACCTCATTGCTTGGAGGATGTGAGAAATTTCTGCCCTTTTGCTGTTAGCTTCAGTTGTGCCCTTTTCTAGCCAGTAGAGTGTCCTTCTTGGCAAGTATGGTGCCCTTTCTGGCAAGTATGTTGACAATGGGGAAAAGACAGAACACCTGACTCAACTGTGCCCCTAGTTCATCATTTCGACCATTTTTTGTTTTTGTTTTTGGCTTTCTACTAAAACAATTTTGACCAAAATGATAGTTAGATTAACATGCTTGTTCAATTTTCTGATTTAAAATCATGCAAGTTAGGTTATGAACACTGAAAATTTTCCTTTTTTGGGTCCAAGAAAAAGGTCCGGTTTTGGAAAAATGGAATACTTTTTGAGAGAAAATCAGTCAACCTCAGTAAAAATTCTCAAAAACTGTTTTTGCAATCGGCCACTGCTCAACGAGCATAGAATCTACTCTCGAGATGCGCAACCTCAGATCCGAAGGAAAATTTCCCCTTGCTTGAAGAGAGCTGCATGGCAACGGAAAGTTGCCCCTTGTTTGAACGGCACCGCGGCGCATTGAATGGCAACGGAAAGTTGCCCCTTGTTTGGATAGCACCGCGGCGCATTGTAGTCAGTTCTCAGAGTGACGAACACAACCAAATTCTCGGATTCAGAGAAAGCAAAGATGATCAAAACCATTACATGGACACAGTCGAATTTTGAAGTGTTTTACGGCTGGACTTCAGAATGAAGTTGCCTACGTATCCCAAAGATGGGAATCAAGCCTCACGTAGTTCGGGGTTAAGGTACACTCGGGTATTTAACCTCTCCTTTTTATGCTCTAACTTTTGCCAAGGCGCCTGTTGCAGGTTTTCAACCTTGCGAGCTTTGTTTTTCTTCTTTTCAATTCTTTTCATTTCTTTTTTCATCTTTTCTTTGCATTTTTCTTTTCTTTTTTTGTTCTTTTCTTCTTTTCTCTTTTTTTTGTTCTTTTTCTTCTTTTCTTGCTCTAACTTTTGCCTGGGTCGCCCTTCCGGGTTTTCGGCCCAGCGAGCCTCTCAAGGGTAAAAGTGTAGTTTTGTCCATGTCAAATGGTTCTGAGATCTCGAATCTGTCTGAATCCAAGAGAGTGGCTGCTGTTTGCTGACGGTCTAGGAGTCCATCCAACGGGGGCTGAATTTGCCTTTAGTGTTGTGGATAGGAACTCGGTTATCCCTCAGCAATGCTTTCTTCTTCCTCCCTCTGGGATTTGGCATGCTTGCCGACCTTCTTTGATTTGTGGAATGATCCATCTTCGGCTCTTCGAGCACATTTGAAATTCTTTGCCCCTAGTTCCAAGGGTGCTTCTGATCTAGCTTTGCAAGCTTCTTTTGATGACATCTGGTCTTCTTGATCTGACTTTCTTGCCTCTTGTTCGAGGGCTGCTTTGAATCTGGCCACACAGGCCTCACATTGTAGTTGACCATTGAACGTTCTGAATTTGAGTTCAAGGTTTTGAAAGCAGAGGGGTCGAGTCTCGAGGCTGAGAGCGATCCTAAGCTGCATAATCTCAAGAGCGATTCTACACAGGTCTTCGCAGGACCGCGCAAAACATTTTTTGAAAGTTTTTAAGAAAGCGACAAATCGCTCGTGCTGAAGACAGTGTGGAACCAATCTAGATCAAGCCAGGATCCTTCTCAGTACTCACATTAACAAGCATGATTTCATTCATTAAGGGTTTAGCACGCCTCTCTTTCTCTCAGTTGATCAATTTTTTGCAAAACCCGAGGAATTCCTCCCTCTTTGTTTTCACCGCAGCGTTCACAAAGTTTTGGAAAACTCAGGTCATTATAAGGATTTCAAGGCACAGAAAAGACAGAGTTCTTAGTCAAATACTGCCATCTCATTCAGAACTTCCGACATAACTGGCACAAGGCAGAAGCAAATGCGAGAGAGTGAAAATCACTACTGTTTCATTCAAAATCTGTTGGCACAACTGGCTCCCTGGCAGAAACAGACTCAAAACAAAACAAAAAGACAAACACAAAACAAAATGGTGACGCCCGAGGTAACACCCCCTGGAATCACCCGAATCCTATACAAGAGGACTGACTCGATATAACAAGACAGACCCGAAACAAAAAGACTGACTTAAAACGGACTCAAAACAACAAGACTGACCCAATACCCAAGTCAGAAAGCACAAAAACTAGTATTCACAAATGCTCAAAACAGTGCATGCCATCCACCATATCGGGAGTAAACTGAGTGTCGCCCGCAGGTGGTTCATCCCCCGATCACATCACATTATCCCCCACAAGTTCATTGATCAAGTGTCGATAGACTTTGCAGAGCTTGGCGCGGCAATGACCCCATTGTCAAATAGATCCTGTACTTCATGGCGAAGACGGAAGCAGTTATCGGTAGTATGGCCAGTTTGCTGATGGAAGGCACAGTACTGGGCGGCATCATGCGTAGCCGGAAGAGGATTTGGGAGAGGCCGAGGCTCAAGGGTTTGAGATGGCCTTGTCCAACAAGGATTTGGAAAGCTTTGGACAAAGGCATGTGGAGGGCATGGAAGACCCTCTGACCTCGGGGTTGGTACTTCTGGGTTTGTGGATTTTTGCTGGACGCACCAGTAAAGGGATTGGCAGGTGCTGGCCTGGTTTGTTGATCTCTTTCGAGTGTAAGATTATAGCTAAAAGGAACGTTTCTGATACAACGACCCTTCTCCCGGCTTGCCCCTTGATCCAAACTGCCCCCAACTTGAGTGGCGAAAATGTCGTCCACAGTTTTTGCAACAACTACGAGCACTTGCTCTTTGTTCAGTCCCTCGGCTTTCAAAGCCTCAACAGCCAACAGAAGATGTTCATGGGGATCCATGTCCGCCCCTATCTTGTTCTTTCCACTCGCCTCCACTTTGCCAAGGGATTGGCATTCCTCAAATGCAGCTTGTTCCAAGACTGGGGAGCCTTTTGACATGAACTCCCTGGTATGTGATGTGGCTGATGACGGAACCAATGTCCCAGAGGCCAAATCTGTCACAGTTTTCTGAAGATCTTCGATCATTCTCTTCAGCTCAGAAGTAGTGGGCTCACGGGTTTGAGATGATTGGGGTCCAGGTGCATCCATCATGCTTAAGCCCATGCTTTCCGAGATAAACATCTCGGGTTTGAGTATATGGGCCGGGGTGTATTTACTGGGGTTGTAGGTGGGTGGCAGTGTATGGCTGAGGTTGAGATGTGGATGAGGTACTTGGTCCTTGGGGTTTTGAGGTGGAACTATTGTCCGGTTGTCAATGAGATTCTGGATCTCATGATGAAGGCGGTAGCAACCATCGGTGCCATGGCCGCGCTGTTGATGATATACACAGTATTTGCTGGGGTTATGTCTGGCAGGGAGTGGATTTGGCAAAGGTTGAGGATTAAGGGGTTTGAGATGCCCTCTTTCCATCAGAACTTTGAATGCGCTGGTTAGGCTCATATGGAGGGGGGTGAAAAATCTACCCTGAGCTCGGGCTGGGCTGGCTATTTGTAGGCTGGCCTTGGCAAAAGGGTCGGCTATGGCAACTGTGTTGACTTTAGCAGGTTGGGAAATAGTGCTACCGCCAGCATTGGTACTCTCGACTGGGAGCCTTACGGCAACCTCGGTGGACCCATCCTCAATGTCGTGAATGGAGTTAAGGCCCTGTGCCCTTTTAAATTGCTTCTCAAGGTTCACAATTTTCACTGCAGTCGGATTGAATTCATTAACATCAGAGAGACGAAGCCTCTCAGTAGGCTGCACCAAGGGTCTGAAAACTCGGGCTTGAGTTAACCCTTCTCGAGGATTTGGACCCTGCAAATCTTCAGCTGGCGGAAGTGGGTCAAAGTTCGGCTGGGGTCCCAAAGCTGGATGTGAGGCAGATGCCCCAGGTGGGCGCTGCGTTTCAATACTGGTCTCAGCCAGCATGGCAGTTCCCTGATTTAGCGCTGCTATCACGGCCACAAATTCTTCCGAACCCTGTGCCATCACGGTCTGCTGAGTCCGAACAAAGGTGATGTGACTGGCGACTGACGGATCAGATGAACGGTGAGCCCTGACTGGCCTTTCTTGCCTTGCCTCAGCGAAAAAACACTGGTTGCCCTTGAATTGAATCTCTAACCTAACAAAGTCTATCAGCACTAGTCCAATGTACCCGGGGGATATCGGAGCCTTCTGAAGCTATGGTTCCAAGACTACCTAGCAAAAGAGAAAATGGACAGCATCTCAGCCTAATTTCACCTGAACAGATACGAGCATAGTTTGAATGAGTGTGCCCTCTACTGAATTCTGCCCAAATCTCTGTCCTGCAAACTGATACCCTCAGGTAAACTGAGTCCCAAAATACTGAACCGGTGCCCGCAAGCCTGATGCCCAAACTTGTAAACTGATACATGCATTCGTATAGAGACGCACTCTAAAGCACATAACAAGCAAGTGAGAGCCAAAACACCCCTATGTTGGGGTAGGGTTTCCCTGTCCTATTTTGTCAGGAGCTAGGGTTTCACTACGCACGCAGCGGTTTCAAACAACCTATCGGGTAAGCAACCTGTCCTAGTTTGGAATGGTCACTATAGATCCGAATATGCACTAGGTCGAATGGTCAAAAAAGGTGCCCCGGTAAAACCGGGGTTTGTGTTCCCATACTGGCAGAGCCCACAACCGGTCAGCCTTATGGTCATGCCTTGACAAGACAAGCCTCTGGTAAACCGTTCAGGAATAGCAGATGGCAAACACGGTGTCCTAGGCGCACCAATGCAAATGCAATGCAAAGAAACACATAAGTGTAATCAAAACCAGATATCATGAGTTTGAGTCAAGTTCTCTAAATCCCCAGCAGAGTCGCCAGAAACTGTAGACAAGCCCGCGGGGGACCTCACTACAGCTCGGACTCGATTTGTGTCACGGTTCTTATTCTGAACCAAAGAGTCCGGAAAGCCCGCGGGGGACCTCGCTACAGCTCGGACTCGATTTGTGTCACGGTTCTTAATCTGAACCAAAGAGTCCAAATTCGGCAAATCGTTTTGAGAAAACAGATTTTTTTGAAAGAAGTGCCAAACATGGACTGCTTTGCCAGATACAGAGTGGCCACCTAAATATTTTATTTTGGGAAATTTAGGAAACCCTGACTCGTGCCTAAGGCACGTGTCCGTCATCACCAAAGTTGCCTCGGCTCGGGAACTTGGGTACGATTGGGGAAGATCACTTCGTGAGCACCCCCGCTCGCCCGATCAAAGATCGGCCTCTACTAACCATGATATCTAGTTTTGAAAACATTGTGTGCTCTTATTTCGGTTATTAGCCTAGATTTACTACGTGATGCGCACAGCATACAAGTATAGACCGGGTCGCCTGAATTGGAACGAAACATTTCATGTTTGTTTTTTGAAAGATGGTTTGATACTCGCAAGTAGGCTTAAAATGTAGATTTTGCCACCCTCAGGTGGGCTTAGAAAAAAAAAATGGTTTTGCCACTATCTAGTGGGCTTAAAACTCACAGTCGATGATTTGTTCCAATCCAAATAACCCAACCTTCACCCACAGGCATTCAGGCAGTTATATCACATAAGCACATAGCCTCATGGTAAGCATGCTATCATGGCAGTCACTCACACGCATGCAAGGATGCTAAAGCATAAAAACTTACCGAGTACTCCAAGCCAAAACAGAAACTATGTTAGAAATCCATGCATGATCCTAAATATACAGAAGTGCCTAATGCAACGCATGCAAAAATGCAACTATAGCAGGCTCGGCTATTCTAAAGATGGCATGTGAAATGCTACAACTAACAAGTATTCAACTCGGAATTGAAATACAAATGCAGTTAGCATGATGCGCCGAGCCCGGTGCATGCAAAACAGATGAATGAATGCAAACATGCTATCATACTGTATGCTAATTGAAACATGCCCTAATCTAACCACCATAAGCAGGTAAATAAAAGGGAGAAAGACGTGGGGTTGGAAGACATACATCACACGCACGTACACTTATTACAATTGTGCCCTCGCTCGGAGGGTTCAAATAAATAGTACAGTCCAAATAATACAGTCCAAATATGTACAAATCCCTAATTAATTTACAAATTAACTAAGAAAAATAATAAACTGGCATGCAAGCCAGGGACTGTCTTGACTCTTCTCCAGATGATGAATGATGCATGTCCGGGTTGCCTTGTGCAGAAATCCACTGCGATGCCCCAATTAGCCTCTGTTTGCAATCGTTTTTGGAATGCGTGCCAAGCTCTGGAAGGCTGCTGATTCTTGATTTGCTGCAACAGAGAGCAAGAAAGGGGCATGGCAATGTATTTTTACATATGTATGCATACCTCGATCCTCGTGCCACCAATCACGCATCTCGATGCATGATGGCCGAGGAGTCGAATTGCACAACTCAATATGAAATGAATGCACATATGAACACAACAAGACCTAACTCCATCATGGATGATCCAGAGTGTCGGTGACTGGGAAATTGAGACACGTTCCGTCACTCGGAGTATGAAATGTACCTCGTTTCCCGTGCTCGGGCTAACTCCTATCCCGAACACAATGCAGTATGCATGACATGAATGAAATGCAGCTAAGATACAACCTAACATGCAACATGCTATGAAATGGCATACACGATGCACGAGGTAACATGGCATACGCAATGCGCTAACATACAGCCTAGCATACATAATGCTATGGAATGAAATGGCATACACAATACATAATGGACTTACACCAACATGAGTGGACCTCAGCCACACTCACATAAGAGGCCATCAGATGAAAAACGAGACACTCGAAATGCGTGCGCACGTGCACGCAAACCGAGGACCGACCCTAAGGCACGAAATGTCACTCTAACAAGACATGGCAAAGCATGGAATATGGCATACTAGCATGCAAATTTCAGAGGCAATAAGTGATGCAAAACAGCCCCGAAAGATGGCAAAATGACATCTGATGCATGAAACGATTCCCGAAACATGAAATTAGGCGCATGAAATGACCTATGGCTATGCAATGCATGCATTATTTGAACATGAAGTGTGAAGACAGAATCAAGACCACCCCAAAAAAAAACATATTTACAGTTTTAATTAAGGCCAAAAAGTGAACACAAATGGGGCTAAGTTAGCATGCAAAAATGGCCCCGAAAGCGAGATAATGAAGCAAGTAACAGCTGCTGACCTTAAACAGAGAAGGGCCCTTCTACAATGTTGAATAGGGGCCCAAAATATGATGTTTTACAGTTTATGACAAACCACAAAAACAAACACAAGTGTAGCTAAACTCTCATGCAAGAAATGGGCCAAAAGGGGGACAAAGAAGGAAGTGATGGCTGCCGACCCCAAAAAGATGAGGGCCTTTCAACAATGTTGAAGAGGGGCCCAAAATATGACCTTTTACAGTTGATGATCAAACCCAAAACAGTGTATAAGTATGCTCAAAATACCATGCAAGATAAGGCAAAAAAGAGAGCTATAACACAAAGTATAAAAGGTTGCTTCAAAAAGCAAAAGACCTTTAATTAAACATGAAGAGGGGGTCAAAATGAGGCCATTTACAGTTCGGACCAAAGTCCAAAAATGCAAGCACAAGGGGTTAACAAATCATGCAAAAATAGGACCATAAGATGGATACAAAGGCAAGTGACAAATGAAAATCTCAAACAGTGATGAGCCCTTCAACAATGTTGAAGAATGGCTCAAAATAAGCTACTTTACAGTTTACAAGATGCCTCAAAACAGTTCACACATAGGCCAAAGACAATATGCAAGAAAATGGCATACAAGGGAGGTAATGAAGCAAGTGCAACAAGGAGGCCTCAAACAGTGAGAGGCCCTTAAACAAACATGCAAAATAGCTCAAAATAAGCCTATTTTCAGTTAGGGTCGGAGCTCAAAAAAGTAAGCACAAGGAGCTAGAATATGAACCAAGAAAAGGGTCAAAAAGGGGAGAAGAGGACTTACCCTTGAAGACTAATTTTTGACAGCCTTTTGGACCAAAATGCAGCACTCCTAGGCTCTGAAGAACAACTTGAAGCTGCTGGAATGGAGGATGGAAGGGTGGGGCTATGGGTTGGTGAAGAACCAAGGGGGTTTTTAAGGCTTAGAGTAGAGAGAGAGAGAGATTTAATGTGAGAGCTCCAAACCAAAATTTTCTAACCTCTAAAACCAGAGCTGGGGGGTGTTTATATAGGCAAAGAGTGGGGGAAAAGGGGGGAAATTGAAATTCAAATTTCCCCCTAAAAAGGCCAAAAAGTGAGATAAAGAGGCAAGTGGTAGCTGCTGGCCTCAAACCGAAGAGATCCCTTCAACAAAGTTGAAGAGGGGCTCAAAACAAGACATTTTGTAGTTTATGACCAAGTCCAAAACAGCTCACAAGTAAGCCTAAAATACCATGCAAAAATAGGCCTAAAAGAGAGTTAAAGAGGCAAGTGATAGTAGGAGACCTCAAACAGCAAAAGGTCCTTAATAAAACATGAAAAAGAGCTCAAAATATGACTATTTACAGTTTGGGTCGGAGCCCAACAATGCTTGCAACCAAGGCTCGGGGGCCAAAACGAGCAGCCTAGGGCCCCGAAAACTGACTGTTAGGCACCGGGAGTGGTGTTCGACCACGAAGTCGGTCTCTCGGACCACAGTGTCCCTCAAAAGGGAGGAAATAAGGTGTGTGCCAAAAACCAAAGCAAACGGAGGTGGTTAAGTGGTCCCGAACCGAGGCACAGGCCGTCGGCTCCGAAAAACCGGAAACCGGGCTCCAAACGGGAAAAATGGCCTACGGCCACGAAACATAGCCTACGGCCACTGAGAGATGATCTACGAGACCTCTCCCTCCCTTCGGGAAGAGAAAACAAAGAAAACGGAGCCTGATTCGCAAACCGAGGCAAAGCACAAAAGAGTCCGGAAGTCCGGAGGCAAGGCTCGCAGCTAGGACTCCGCAACCTCAGAACGAGCACAACATGCAACATCACCAAGCGCTCAATCGGTGACGTCTGAGTCTTAAGGTCGGTCAAAAATGGGGTGTCTACACCATGTCAATGGTTTTGAGATCCTGAAGTCATCCGAATCCAAGAGAATGGCTGCTGTTTGCTGATGATGCAGGAGTCCATCTAATGGGGGCTGAATTTGCCCCTGGTGTTGTGGATCGGAACTCAGTTTTTCTTCAGCAATACCTTCTTCTTCCTCCTCTGGGATTTGGCATTCTTGCCAGTCTTCATCTTTGACTCTTCGAGCACATCTGACATTTTGCCCCTAGTTCGAGGGGTGCTCCTGATCTAGCTTCACAAGCTTCTTGATCTGACTTTTCTTGCCCCTAGTTTGCGGGCTACTTCAAATCTGGCCACACAGGCCTCACATCATGATTGGCCTCGGAACATTCTGAATCTAAGTTCAAGGTTTGAAATCAAGAGGGGTCGAGTCTTGAGGCTGAGAGCGATCCTAAGCTGCACAATCTCAAGAGCGATTCCGCACAGGTCTTCGCAGGACAGCGCAAAACATTTTTTTTTTT
Organism: Camellia japonica; assembly: GCA_030407325.1. Taxonomy (NCBI): domain Eukaryota; kingdom Viridiplantae; phylum Streptophyta; class Magnoliopsida; order Ericales; family Theaceae; genus Camellia; species Camellia japonica. Next base: position 162,813,104 of record JAPPVO010000029.1, read on the forward strand.
GAAATTTTTTAAGAAAGCGACTAATCGCTCGCGCTGAAGACAGTGTAGAACCAATCTGGATCAAGCCAGGATCCTTCTCAGTACTCACATTAACAAGCATGATTTCACTCATTAAGGGCTTAGCACGCCTCTCTTTCTCTCAAATGATCAAAGTTTTGCTAATCCCGAGGAATTCCTTCCTCTTCGTTTTCACCGCAGTGTTCAAAAAAAGGTTTGAAAAACTTAGGTCAATACAATGACTTCAAGGCACAGAAAAGTAGGCGAAAAGCACTGCCATTTCATCCAAATCTTGTGGCACAACAGGCTCAAAGTAGTAATAAGCACAAAACATGACAGCCACAGCTGCTTCATTCATACTTCCTGGTTGCAACTGGGTTCACAGCAGAGGCAAACTCAAAAAGGAAAGCAAAAGGAGTAATTACAAAACAAAACGGTGTTCGAGGCAACAACCCCAGAATCACCTAATATTCTATACAAAGGGGACTGACTCGCCACAACAAACAGACCCTTAAGCAAAAAAAGACTGACTCAAGACAATGAGACAGACTCAAAACAAAACAAAAGACTGACCTAATACCCAAGCCAGAGTTTTTAAAATTAGCAACCGCAGATGCTCAAAAGTGCGTGTCAGACGCCACATCCAAAAATACGTCAAGTATCACCCGCAGGCGGTTCACTTCCTGATTACATACTCGCAGTATCGGTATCCTCAAAATCCAAGAACTCTGTAGTGACTGACTTGGCCGAGGTAGGCGGGAGAATGACCTTATCATCAATCAAATCTTGCACTTCATGACGAAGGCGGAAACAACTGTCGGTGCTGTGACCGGTTTGCTGGTGGTACGCGCAGTACACAGTAGCGTCATGTTTAGCTGGAAGGGGATGCGGGAGAGGCCGCGGCTCAAGAGGTGTAAGATGCCCCTTTTTAGCCAAAATTAGAAGTGCCCTAGACAAAGGCATGTAGAGAGGATGAAAGACTCGGCGCCCTCGAGGCAGATACCTTGAAGTCTGGGAATTCTCGCTAGACGCGCTAGCAAAAGGATCGGCAGGTGCAGCCTTGGATTTCTGGTCTTTCCCGGATGCAGGGTTGGGAGGAAGAAACTGCTCTGGCATGACGGGGCCTATCCCGGTTTTCTGGCTGGCTTGTACTGCCCGTGGCTGGAGTGGGGAAAACATCATCCACGATCTTGGTTATGACCGCGAGCATCTGTTGCTTACTTATCCCCCGGCTTTCAAAGCCTCGACTGCCCACAGCAGTCGTTCAATGGGATCGGCGTCCGCCTTCATCTTGTTCCTGCCCCTGGCTTCAGCCTGATCGAGGGCCTGGGTTGGTGCTGATATGTCATGGTTATAATTGGAGGCCATCTCCGGTTGACTAAGCTCGATCACAATCCGCCCCAATAGCGGGGGCTCCTGTGGTACAACACTTTCAGCGTATGGTGCGGCTGGTGGCGAAATTGATATCCCGTAAGCAAGATCTGCCACGGACCTCTGGAGGTCACCTATCATCCCCATCAATTCGAATGTGGTGGGCTCACGAGCCTGGTACAACTGGGGGATCCAAACCGGGTGCGCCGCAGGCGACCTGGGCGGATGCGGTACATCGACATCGGTCCCACTTTGCAGAGTGAGTCCTTGGTCCAACGCGGCTGTCATAACCACGGTCTCTTCTGAATTCTGTGCCATGATAAGTCCACTGCTCTGAATGGTGACTAACGGATCAGATGGCTGCCTTGCCTCAGCAAAGGGAGAACACTGACTGTTCTGAATCAACTCTCTAAACCTTGTAAGGAAGAAAACAAACAGCATTTCAGCCCAAACGGATCAAACACAGGTGTGGCCGAACAACTGTACTCTACCACTGACCACTGTTTCCCCAAAATCACTGTCCCCAAAGACTGAATCTGATACCCGCAGATAACTGATTCTCAAAACACTGACTGATGCCCGCAGGCCTGATGCCCAAACTTGTAAACTGATACATGCATTTCCCTGTAGAGATACAACAGCACATACAGAAAGAGAGCCAAAACACCCCTATGTTGGGGTAGGGTTTCCCTGTCCTATTTTGTCAGGAGCTAGGGTTTCACTATGCACGCAGCAGTTTCAAACAACCTATCGGGTAAGCAACCTGTCCTAGTTTGGAATAGTCACTATGGATCCGAATATGCACTAGGTCGAATGGTCAAAAAGGGTGCCCCGGTAAAACGGGGTTTGTGTTCCCATACTGGCAGAGCCCACAACCGGTCAGCCTTATGGTCATGCCTTGACAAGACAAGCCTCCGGCAAACCGTTCAGGAATAGCAGATGGCAAACACGGTGTCCTAGGCGCACCAATGCACATGCAATGCAAAGAAACACATAAGTGTGAACAAAACAAGATATCATGAGTTCGAGTCAAGTTCTCTAATCCCCAGCAGAGTCGCCAGAAACTGTAGACGTCCCCCGAACGCCCCGGGAGGGTGAGTCCCGTTCTGTTCATTTGGGGTTCACTACAGTTCGGACTCAAATTGTCACGGTTCTTAATCTGAACCAAAGAGTCCAAATCCGGCAAATCGTTTTGAGAAAACAGATTTTTAGAAAAGAAGTGCCAAACATGGACTGCTTTGCCAGATACAGAGTCGCCACCTAAATATTTTTTAATGGGGAAATTTAGGAAACCCTGACTCGGTGCCAAAGGCCACGTGTCCGTCATCACCAAAGTTGCCTCGGCTCGGGAACTTGGGTACGATTGGGGAAGGTCACTTCGTGAGCACCCCCGCTCGCCCGATCCGAAGATCGGCCTCTACTAACCATGATATCTCATTTTTGAAAACACATGCGTTCTTATTCCGGTTAATTAGCTAGAATTACTATGTGATGCGCACAGCACAACAAGTATAGACTAGATCGCCTAATTTGGAACAAAGCATTGCATATCCGTTTGTTTGGAAAATGTTTGAAATTTGCTACTCGCAAGTAGGCTAAAACGCGGATTTCAATGAATTATCCCAATTCAAGTAATCCAACCTTCACCCACAGGCATTCAGGCAGTTATATCAACTAAGCATTTAGCCACATGGTAAGCATGCTGTCATGTTAACATTCACACTCATGCGAGATGCTAAAGCATAAATACTTACATCGTACTCCGTGCCAAAACAATGAAATCAGTTAGAAATCAATGCATGATCCTAACTATACAGAATGCCTAATGCAACACATGCAAAATGCAACTATAGCAGGCTCGGCTATTCTAACATGGCATGTGAAATGCTACAGCTAACACATATTCAATTTGAAATTGAAATTCAAATGCAGTTAGTATGATGCGCCGAGCCCGGTGCATGCAAAACAGATGAATGAATGCAAACATGCGATCATACTGTATGCTAATTGAAATATGCCCTAATCTAACCATCATAAGCGGTTAAATAAAAGGGAGAAAGAAAGGGGATTGGAAGACATGCACACACGCACGCACCCTTATTACAACAATTGGCCCTCACTCGGAGGGTCCGAAAGAATAATACAGTCCCAAATAAATACAGTCCGAATAAATAATACAAAATCCTAATTAATTAACAAATTAATCTAGGAAAGCAATAAATTGGCATGCAAGCCAGGGACCGCCTCAGCTCTGATCCAGATGATGAATGATGCATATTCAGGTTGCCTTGCGCGGAAATCCACTGCGATGCCCCAATTAGCCTCTGTTTGCAATTGTTCTTGGAATGCGTGCCAAGCTCCGGAAGGCTGCTGATTCTTGATTTGCTGCAACAGAGAGCAACAAAGGGGCATGGCAAAGTATTTTCACACATGTATGCATGACTACTCTTCAGGGAGTGTAGTCCTCGATCCTCGTGCCACCAATCACGCATATCGATGCATGATGGCCGAGGAGTCGAATTGCACGACTCGATGTGAAATGAATGCACATGTAAAGCAAGTAAAGCCTAGAACTCTATCATGAATCATCAAGAGCTTCGGCGACCGAGAATTGAGACGCATCCCATCACTTGAAGTATGGAATACCCCTCGTTTCTCGTGCTCGGATTAACGTTTAACCCGAACAATGCAACACATAAGCATGGCAAACATGCAACATGGACTAAGTATGCAAACATGCAACTAAACCAAACATGCGACAAGCATATGAACATAATGTGAGGCGACAACCTTGGATAATCATGGCAAAATGCAATGTGAACATGCGAGCATGCGAGGCATGTAAAGCTAAGCAAGTATGCAATGACATACTACGTGTAACAAGCATGCGACAACATGGTAAAATGGGCTTACACCAACATGGACAGCTCTCAACTAGGTCCAAATTAGTAGCCATTAGATGAAAAAGAGACACTCGAAATGCGTGCACGCGTGCACGCAAACCGAGGACCGAACCTAAGGCGCGAATGCCACTCTACCAAAGCATGGTAAGGCATGGAACATGGTATGCAAACATGCAAATTTCAGCACTCAAACATGATGCTAAACAGCCCCGAAACATGGCAACATGGCACCCGATGCATGAGATGAACCCCGAAATGCAAAACTAGGCACATAGAATGACTTACAGCTATACAAAGCATGCATTATTGGACTATGAAGTCTAAAGACAGAACCAAGACAGTCCCAAAACATGGACTTTTCCAGTTTAAAGCAAGGCCAAAAAGTGCTAACAAGATGGACTAAATTAGCATGCGAATTTGACTAGCAAACATGGTTTACATGGCAAATATATGATGCAAGTGAGAACTCATCAAACCAGCAAAAATCAGTGAATAAACCATGTGAAAATAGGCCCAAATAACCATGGAAATGCAGCCAATGCATACCAAAATGAGGGGCTCCTTTAGAGGGCCATGCAAGGAGTTATTAGGCACATACAAGATAGACAAGTGGCATGACATATACAACTCTGAAAATCAAATATGGTGGTCCTAAAACTCACAAAATTGGCCCCAAAATCAATCAACAAAGCATGCAAGATGGGGGCCCTTTAGAAAACCAAAATGGCCATCAAGCAAGTCAAGGTGAGAGGGGATCATCTCCCTCTGATTTGGAGGCTCAAAATAGGGTTTTAGCCACTGAAAATCCACTAGATTTCAGTGGCTAGAAGGCCAAACAAGGCATGCAACAATAGCTTAGGCATAAGGCTCAAAACAAGAGGCAACTAAGCATACAAGCTATCATATGACCTCAAAAAAAATGGAACCTTAATCAAACATGGAGAGGGCCTCAAAACAAGACTATTTTCAGTTTACAACATGCTTCAAAAATGAACACAAATAGGGCTAATCTATCATGCAAAAATGGCCCTAAAAGTGAGAATAGAGACAAGGGGCAGTAGCGACCCCAAACAGCAAGGAGCCCTTCAACAAAGTTGAAGAGGGGCTCAAAATAAGGCATTTCACAGTTTACATCAAACCATGAAAAAACACAAGTAGGCCTAAACTAGCATGCAAGAAAAGGGCCTAAAAGAGGGGTAAAGAGGCAAGTGGTAGTAAATGACCTCAAACAGAGGAGAGCCCTTCAACAAAGTTGAAGAAGGGCTCAAAAAAAGCCACTTTACAGTTTACATCAAAGCTCAAAACAGTTCACAAATAAGCCTAAAATACTATGCAAAAATAGGCCTAAAAGAAAGTTAAAGAGGCAAGTGATGGAAGGAGGCCTCAAACAGAAAAAGACCCTTAATCAAACATGAAAAGGGACTCAAAATATGATTATTTTCAGTTAGGGTCGGAGCCCAAAAATGCTTGCAAGCAAGGCTTAGAAATGAAACAAAGAAAGACTAGTTTAAGGGAAATAGATGCTTACCCTTGAAGAACAAGTCTTTAGCAACCTTTTGGTCCAAAAATCTGAGCTTCTAGCCTCTGAAGATCAGCCTCAAGGTGTTTGAATGAGTGATGGAAGCCTTGTGCTATGAGGTGTAGTGCAAAAATGCAAAGAAAACCAAGCTTCCAAGCTCTAACCCTAAACAATATAGAGAGAGAGATAGATTTTTGCCTTCCAAAATCTCAGAACCTGGTGTAAGGAAGAAGCCCCTTGCTTATATAGAGCAATGCAAGGCTAAAGCTTCTTGAACAAGCTTCCAAAGGCTTTGATCCCTCCATACACGTGTATGGAGGGCAGATATGAGGAATCCAGCTGGTACAAAATATCTGCCCGGAAACTAGCTGAGAAAGGGGGGGTGCCGGCCATCAGCAATGGCCGGCAGTGCCACACTGATGGCCGGCAGTGCTCACCAGTGGCCGGCAGGGGCAAAGCCATGGCCGGCAGTGCCATGCCTATGGCCGGCAGTGCACTAGGAGGGCCACTCTGACAGGACCTAGTCAGGGTCCAAAAATGAGGCAGAAAGGATACAGGGTCCGGAAACTCGAACCGATGACGTTCCGCCGCGACAGTCGAATGCTGGGCGAGCAATCGAACCAGTTGTTGGGTGTACCTACAAGCACAACCAAGTCTTGAGGACGGTCAAAAATGGGGTGTCTACAGCAGGATAAGTGTGTAGAAGATCCAAATCTTACTCAAACTGAGAAGAAAATAATTGCATCTATTGAAATTAAAGGAAAGACAGTGACAGCAGCCGTAAGAGAGAACATAGTCGTAGAGGTACCTGCTGCAACATCTGGTGGTGGGGAGAACAAAGATGTGGAGAGACCTGTTTTGGAGAATGTTCAGAAAGAGTGGACCTGTGCCATATGTCAGGTGACAACCACGTGTGAGGCAAGCTTGATGTCTCATCTTTATGGGAGAAAACACAGGGCTACGTGTGCAGAGCTGCAAGCAAGCAAACAAAGACAAGGGCTGCTCATCTTCGACAGCCAATCAGGAGCAGCCAAAAAAGCCCAATAACCAGAATAAAAGTAAGAAACAAGAGGACAAGGTGCAAGCGAACCAGACTAGTGAGCAATACAAACAGAAAGAAGTAAACAACACTACTGGTTATGGGGTGAATAATAATTCTCAATTATGGTGCATCATCTGTAATGTCAAGTGCCTTAGTGAGGTTGATGTGGCCTCTCATCTTAAAGGGAAGAGGCACTTGTCCCAGGTTCAAAAGATGTTGGATTCTTTAGGTGGAGGGCATTAATAGGATTATGGAGGTAGTTTAGTATATCTTTTCTGCCTGATTTTTTTTTTTTTTTTATTTTTTTGTGTGTTTTATGGTTAGGTAGGGATTGTACTAAACTTGCAATGGTCCGGTGAACAGAGCATAAAATTTTTACCAGACTTCCCCAAGACGTAGCATTGTTATATATTTTTTTTCCTTCTCCTAAATTGTTTGATTTGTTTGGCGGTGCTTTCTAATTTCCTTTGTGCATGTCAGGCTTCCATTCTGGCCTTACATGAAGCTAATGGCCATTTGTTGGTTAGGCCTACCCCATTTTAATGGTGCTTGATATGTTTACGAGTGTCTTATTCGTCTTATTCGTCCGTGTTTATCTGCGAATCCACAAGGAGTTATCAAACAGTTTGTCAAGCACAAGGAGGACATACCTCTCAATGCAGAAAACTTTCTAGCCATGGCAAAGATGTATGTTAAAGAGAACGGATCTGATGCTTTGGAGAAACTCATTGACAGAAAGGTATGCCATACTCACTAAGCCTGTCAACAATAGATAAGATGTCTAATGAGGAGTGTTTGAATAATTGGATAATTTTCATAGAAAGCTAAATATTTGTTAATAGAGTCTATAGTTTCATTAGGCTTTGAGTCAGCAAAGTTCATGTTTATAATGTCATATGATAGGATTGTTACATGCAAATGCTGATATGCATGCATACATAATTGTCAAAAACTCAGATCTTTTCAATTTCGGTACACACGGAATATGCATGACGAAGTGTGTTCTCTCTCTCTATATATATATATATGCTGTTGATTACCCTTTTGCCTTCGCGTCAGTCCAATCATACAATGCCAAATCCACGAGTAGCAACAAATGTAGTAGCAAAAGAAAAGGTTGAGACAAAAGAAATTGTTGAGGCAAAAGAAATGGCTGCAGCAATTCAGGTAAAGTTTCTTATGATGCTTCTAAATCCACGAGTTTTATCAGCTTCTGTTGTGAGATTTCAGTGAGTGTTAGTGTTGGTATTCCTTAGATTGAAAGGACAGACACAATCCTCCATTGGGGTTAGAATTTGGAAAGAGGAAAAATTCATTGTTATTTTAGACAATATACAATATATTTGAATGTTTTGGATATTCATGTACTCGTATTGTGTATCCCAATATCAAAGGATTAAGGGTTTAGGGAAATTTGATGCCTAGACATAACCACACCTGATACTCATACTGAAGTCATGTAACAAATGTTCAACCATGATTGAGTTTATCATTGATAAGTATATCCTCTACGAATCAACTTTTTTGTTAGTCCAAATTCAAAGAGCCTAATGTTGCCGAGGAGGATACCAAAACAGTGGAACCAAAGGAAAAAATTCCTGCAGCTTCAACACAATGGGTAAGGTTTAATATGTTATTTTCTATCATATTTATGTTTTTACTTAAAGACAAAACCACCTATGAATCGTCTGTTATTTCCCTTTTTAGTCCAAATTCAACGAGCCTAATGTTGCCAAGGAGAATGCCAAAGCAGGAGAACTAAATGAGAAAAATCCCGCAGCTGCAACAGAACAGGTAATGTCTCCTATCGTATTTTTCATTATAGTTTGGCTCCTTGAGGGCTGCAATTTTCCATTCATTCACCTCTACAGTTGTTTTTTGCTGGTTTAGTTGTGCTATATTAACTCCCACTATATTCCTAAGGTTTCTTGTGTTGTATTCATATTTGTCAAATTGAGATACGAATCGTGTATCATTTTTTCTGTTTTTTGTTTTTTTGAATTGTGCATTGTATCTTATCATATTCTGGTTAGATTTTTTAACATCTTTAAAAATAGGTAGAAAAATAAATGAATTTATAGAAAAGTAATAGCTTGAGAGAATAAAACACTAACGATGAATAATTCTTAAAATTGCAGAAGTAAGGTTACTTGAAACATTAAATGCATTTAAAATGCAGAGTGAAGTTAAAATATGTATAAAATACTATCTTAATTCACCATTTATCCTTCTTTTCAAATTTCATTTCATTGTGTTGATTTGGAGTGTCTTCAGCTCTTCATTGACATGGAAATGGTTTTGAATGTTGATAGGGATGTGGAATGTTATTCGTTGGTACATTATCTACATGTTAAAAAATGACAATATGTGATCGAAAAGCTAGAGTGTGTATGTTGTTGGTTTTTTTTTCCCCTTCAATGTGAATTAACTTCAAAAATAGCTAATGGGGCATAATTCAAGTACATCAGCTCATTTCCCTTTTTTCTTTTTTTTTTTTCCCTTAGCTAGATTAACTTTTATATACCTCATTCAATTATATTGCCAACTCTTAAGTTTTTAAAACAACGAAACCAGATTTTTTTAAAATAGGCTCTCTCTCTCTCTCTCTCTCTCCCTCTCTCTCTCAATATTTTGTAGACATGATTGATGTATTGTTTACTTATACGAATTGTAGAGCTTTACATGATAGTTCTAAAAATCCTCATTGCCAGCATGTTTATTTTACGTTGTGGAAGCATCAATGGTTCCTTACCCCTGCAGTTTTGCAGATCAAGATGATGCTTAAAGCCAGAGGATGGATTGGAAAAGGTGAAAACATATGTACCAATTTGTTGGAAATGATGCTCTGTTGGACTGCTAGAAGTGGGGTTTTTTTATTTTTTATTTTTTTTTTATCAAGCTGTTATCTTCACATCTCCCAAATATGATGTGGACATGCTTCTCAAGTATCATCTGCGATGGCAAACCTTGACTGCATGAATTTTGTCTGCTTGTTCTTGTAAATTCAATTTTAGTTACCTTTTCAATGTAGTGTTTGCGACAGTTGAGGTTTCACTTTTGGCAGTCAATTGAAATTTGTAAATTGAATATTATAAAATGTTAATAATAATCTTGTTTAATATTTTAGTGAAGATAATGAGCATACAAGTGAACGACGATACAAGCATATAGAAAACATGGCCTTGTGTTCAAAACTTTCATTTTCAATTTTTGTTTTTGCTTTTCGTATTTTCAGGAACAAAAAAATAATGTAAAGTATGTCCTGAAATATTGTTCAAAAATTTAGAAAACAATTCAAAAGTTTTCCTTAAAAATGAGTGTTTTTATAAATAAATTAAATAAAATTCCAAAAATGTTTTCGAGAGGGTTTGCAAACAAGTTTTCATCATCATTTTTATTAGCAATGATCCAATCTCAATCGGGTTTGAAGTGCATCCCTAAGTCACTAGCCCAACCCAACATAGAAGTTTTATGGGGAACTTACTGATAAGTCCCATGTACCAAGTTCAAGACCCAGCTAATCCTCAAACAAAACACTTGCACCAATTAGTCCAATACATTTTTAATTGTTACCAAAAAATCCTTTTTTTTTTTTTTTTAAATCACATCTTACTACCGTCGGACTTCAGTCAAACGGTCGCCGGAGAGTCGTCGGAATGTTCAACATCGCCGGGAAGTCGCCGGAGTTTCGCCGGAAGTTCACCGGAGTGTTAAGAACGTTAATGGAAGTCGCCGGAATGTTCAGAACGTTCACTGGACGTTAAGAACATCACTGGAGACTCATCGGAATGTCTAGAATATTGCCGGGAAAAAAAAAAGAATAAATGGATAAATTATAGCAAAAAAAAATAGCAAAATGTGCTAAATATTGATAAACTAAAAGGAAAAAAAATGAAACGACAAAAAACAGCAACAATGGGGAAAACATATGTTATTTTTCAATTTTTGTAAGGTTCAAGTAAATAATCTCTAAATAGTGATCAAACTGAAAAGTAAGTTTTGAAACTGTAAAATGTTACAGTTTCAAAACAAAAATCTATTAAGCATTTATCCTTATTAATCAAACTGAAAAACATGTTATGAAACTGTAAAATTTTACAGTTTTATACCATGATTCATTCTAGCACCAAAAAAATTTGAAACTGCAAAATTTTACAGTTTTAAACCATGATTCATTCCAGCACAAAAAAAAAATTTGAAACTGCAAAATTTTACAGTTTTCACCGCCTGTAACTAAAACTCGAAAACTATTTTTTCAGAATTTGAAAATTTTCTCCATTAGAACAGAAAAACAGAAGTGTATAGCAGAGAAAAAAAAAAAAAAAAGAGAGATCGAAAGAGAAAGGCGGATGTAGAGAGAGGATTGTACTCCGGCAACTATTTTTTATTTAGATCTAGCCAAATCTGATGTAGATCTACTCAGATCTGATGTAGATCTGAGTAGATCTATTTCAGATCTAAGTAGATCCACTCATCTTCTTCGTCGGAAATATATCATCTTCTTCGTCGGAAATATATCATCTTCGCCGTCAGTGAGAGTGAAGTCACGAGTTGATTTCGATGGTTGGTGGTTATCGGTGAACCCCGATCAATGGAGAAAGACATGATCACCGGTCGTCGTCCATGACAAAGACGATGAGAGAAAAATGCAGAAAAAAAGAGAGATAGGAAAACGTAAAGAGGAAGGCAAAAAGCAGAGAGAGAGAGAGAGAGAGGAAAAAAGGAGTTTTGGGTCTACTCAAAAAGTTACAGGATTAAATGATGTCCATATGTTCCACATGGGACCTATGGATAATTTCCCCAAGTTTTTTTTATAAAAGGTTGCAACAGAAGTTACGGCTGGTCATCAAGCACTTAAATGGGCGCAGGAGCAAAGGTTTCAGTCATGTTTGGATCTTGACAAATTCTCAACTTTTGGTGGATGTTCACCGTACTTAGGAGTGTCTAGTTTGGTCTATTAGTACTATTGTAAAAGGCATTAAGTTGGTCAGTAAGCCTTTTGATTATTTGTGTATTCATAAGGTTCAGCAGCAAGCTTTGAAACCAGCTCATGACTTAACTCGTTCTGTAAACCACTTTCCTACTTAATATATCCACTATTTGTTTTGTTTGTTTCTCAACGAGAAGAAAAAAAAAAAACTCAAATTATAAATATATAAAAATATAATAAATTTAACATTATTGGCTGATAATCTTAAGCTAATTAAAACTATCAAGTGAGTGAGGTTTTAACCACTATTGTTCATTACTCCAAACAAAGTGAAGATCAAAGTGCTGAAAAAATGACAGTTAGGGCGGAGGCCGACGTTGTTTTGGCGTCCATTCACTCAGCAACCCTTAGGGTCATTTGGCATTGGCTAATATAGCCAACTTTTTTAGCCTGAGACTCTTTTAGCTTGGCCTTTTTAGTCTCGTTTGATTTTTGTTTTGGAACTTTTTTGACTTTTGTGAGAGAAAAAATGTAATGATTATAAATAAAAAGTAATATTTTGTCTTATTGGCTTATATATCTTATTTTATCTTTTTGTGTTTTTTTAGTCCAAAAATGTTAGTCAAACGAGCACTTAGTTGCCAAAATGTAATGCATCGAACCAAAAAATAAAAACAACAAATTGCACTTTGTACCCTTTTTTGTTCAAATTTTATTTTGATATATTATATTTCAATTGTAATTATTTTAACTTCAAACTTTTAAGTGAGTTTTAATATGATGATTTCGTCAACTCTCGTTAAAAAAATTAACAAAAAACCATTTTTACCTTTTAAATTTTACTTCAATTTCAGTCTTTAAAATTTGGTCTTTGAATTTAACTTGGGTATTGTTTAATAAATTAAAATTAAATACCAGTGTTAAAATTAAGCAAAAATTAGTCACTTAATTTTGATGTGACCTATTAACTAATAGGTTAGCTTTCCTCTTCAGTTTGGATCATACTTTTTACTTTCTCGGTGTTATTCAAATTTTATTTTAGTAGTTGAAATTTTAAATTAATTTATGTGACTAATTTTTCTTGATAGTATAAATTAAATTAAGTGAATATTTCTTTTTTTTACTAACTAAATTATGTAATTTTTATCACCATAATTTAAAATTTCTTATTAATTAATAATACTATCACATAATTTTAGGAGTAATTATTATGTACTTCTGCAACACTATATAACATATCTGAAGTAATGTTTCAAACTAATCACCTATAAAAATCTTATAAGTGTAATTTGTTGACTCAACTTTGTTAAATAATTAAGACATAAAGAATGACTCACTTAGTATTAATTGCAATCCCTCATTGGTTGGAAATACATAAGTCATAATTTGTCAAATTAGACAAAAATTAGTCACGTAATTAAATTAAAAATTTCCAAGACCAAAGTAAATTTTAAATAAAAATTAGAGTAAAAAGTGTGATTCAAATTGAAGGCAAAGTAGTTAATGTATTAGTTAATAGGTCACATGAAAATTAACTAACTAGTTTTTGCCTAAATTTTAACATTGATATTTTATAATTTTAATTTATTAAACAATAAATAAGTACAATTTAGAAACTATTTTTTGGGGGGTCTAGTCAGCATTCTTACACTTTTACTAAAATCTTACTTTAGTCTTTGCACTTTTACAAAAATCTCACTTTAATCTCTCAATTTTTAATTTCTATAAGCCTTATTAACGATAAATAAAAAGAAGAGTGAGATTACAACTTGACTAAAAGTATAGTGGATTGATTAGTACAACTGAAAAAAAAAAACCAAAGTGAGAATTTGGCAAAAATACAATGGTGCTAAATATAATTTATCCCAAACTTTATGAAATGTGCTCAAAGAACTCAGATTAACGTCTAATTAAAAGCTAGTTTTTTGGAAAGTAGGTTAAAAACTAGTTTTTTTGACATTTTTTGAAAAAATATGGAAAAAAAAAAAATAGATAAGTGATGTGACCCAAAAGAGATTAAAAATCAAAAAATTGCTTTTAACCTCTTTGCCAAAAGAGGCCGACAAACCAATCCCTTGTTCAACCAAGCCATTGCCAAACAACACTCTTATGTCAAAATAAATTTCATATCTATGGAAATCAAATAGTTGGAAAAAAAAAAATTTACAAAATAATTCAATTGAGCAAGCAGCAACAACCAAAAAAATTTAAACTATCATTTTTTACTGGGATAGATATATATAATCATACGACTACTGAAAAACTCATATAGGCATAGACTTGTAACTGCTTCAAAAATATGTTCATGTCGTTTGAAGCATGTCCCTAATCTCTGAAGTCATCAATCTTCCTCTCCTACACATGAAAACATCACATAATGCAGTGTGAGTAAATGAATGGTTTAACCAACATAACTATTCATTTTCTTCTTATTTTTTCATCCCAACCAAACAAAGGCAAGAAATTAGCCTCTCATTTTTTTAAAGAAGTAAAATTATCATTTTAGTTTTAATTTCTCTCATTTCCCTTTCCTTTTACTTTCGTTTAAAAAATCAAGGGTAGAATAGAAGCAAGGCATTTGGTTTTGAGAAACTAAACTCCTTAATTGGTCAGTGGTTTAGCATTACTAATTGGAAAATATTGTTTAAAACACAAAATAAATACCTGTGCTAGCATGCATTGTTTTTTCATGAATTGAGTCCTTGCCTTGCTTACCAGAGAATTAGATGACTTCTCAAACCTCTATTAAAAGAGTGAACAGGAAATAAGTTATTTTTCGATCTCAGAAAAAGCAAGGTATCGAAAATTCTTGAGAATAGCTTTTAGTATACAACACTTCTAAACATTTAATTTCTATTTCCCTAATTCCTCCCAAATCCAGTAAATCCTTTTAAAGTTTAAGATAAATAAATACATTTTTGAGGCTTAAAATGTAAAAGGTACCTGTTATACCTACCTGCAAGTGCTCTTTTTTATGTGGGGTGAGAAGTATTTAACTTTAACCTACAAAACCAAATGTGTGTTATACATTATTGAATCTAAAAAAGAAAGACAATCAAAATGGAAAAAAGTACAAAAAGAAATTCAACAAAGTGTATCAAAATGACATTAAGGCAATAAAGTATCAAGATTGAATATGGTTCTTTAAAACCAAAGAATTTGGACTGAAAGTTTAACCCCCTTTTGGACTGAAAGTTTAATCCCCTTTTTTCCTTCAGGGACACAAAGTTATGGACAATTTGACTTGAAGAGCTTTGTAACTAACCTCTTCAATTTCAGCTACGTACAATTCAGAACCAGATGGATTATTTTTTGGTGTGACATCAAAGACTTGGTGGAGGAGCTCATTTTCCTGCATGAATTATAGATTTTAAATGAGAACTACACACAACAACTTATCTCCAAGAAAATGAAAGCAAGATGATTGAAAAGGAAAGACCAACCCGCATGTGTATTTCAAATCCATCACCCAGAAATTGCTTTATAAACTTCATCTGTTGTAAATTTGGGAAGTTAGTAAGAGATACCAACACTCAAAACCCCAATATGTAGCAGACAATTATAAACATACAAAAAATAACTAGATACCTTTGTCAATTGCGACAATGTTGAAAATGTTGGACAATTTTTACCAATATTTGTAGAAGTTTCCGAACTATTTTCATCCCAAAAAAAAAAAAAAAAAATTATATCAATATACCAGAGCAAAACACAAAGCAAGAGATGTATATCTTCATATATGAATCCAAGTAACACCTCAAAAAGCTTTACGATCTCCCAATTCTGATTGCATGCCTCTTTGATTTTCTCTACAATGTTAGTCTTCCATTGTTTTTTATCTATATATGTATCCATTTTGTTAATTGCACTATGCATAAAAGCCTTATAAGCTTCAATTGAAAGTTTCTCAACACAATTCTTTTCAAATATAATGGCTAGTGCATCAACACATGCTACACACACAGATTCTTTCCCTTTTAGTAGATTCAGAAGGTAGGAAATCGCCCTGTATTAATTACAATACCATGCATATATTACTTCCTGGTAACAGAAAACATAAAATAAAACGACGAGGGTGCAAATAGTAACAAATTCAATTTGAGAAATTTTTGGCAATGGGCTTGATTTTGAAGTCAATCCAAAAGAGGATGCATCATGACAAGGTTTGGGAAGATAAACAAATGGTGATCTTACCAAGCATATCAAATCAAACTAGTGCATGTTAACAACAATGCATGTATACTTTTATATTTTAGAATTCTTGTAATCAAGAATCATTTGCCATCTTTGTTAAAGTACTGAATTTGATATAGACACTCTGTTTAGTTTTATAACTTTCATTTAAGTGATTCGGCAAACATTGGATGACTAAAAAAATAAAAAAGTGAAATTGGATAGATCAATGATAGTTGTAGGCAAAAAAAAACCCCTCCAAGCAAGGTTCACCTGGCTCACTGTCTTACTTGGAAGTCGGAACTTCTTTTTCATTTTATGTCAGTTACTGCATTTGCTTTTACTCATGGAAAAACACAAGAAATCAAGAAAAGCGACATAAAATAAAGTATTCAGTATATTTGGTTTCAATTTTCTGAATTCAATTTTTTAAAAATTGAGTTTTTTGTTTTTTATATTTTTTTTTTAGTGAATATCTTTAAAATTTTAAGTAATTTTTTTTACTTTTTTAGATGCATCTTACTTAGATGTATTTAAAAAATAAAATATTTGTGAAAAAATATTTTAAAAAATTAATAAATACACAAAAATATGAAAAATATACTGATTTTTTTTTTTTTTGGTATTTAGTGAATTTTTGAAAGATTTATTTCACAAAAAATATATTTTTTAAGTGTATTTATGTTGGTGTGTCTAAAAATTAAAAAAAATATACTTAAAATATTAAAAAAATTTAGTGAAAACAAAATTTTTTTTTTTTTTTTTTTTTCTGAAAAGTGAACCAAGCAGAGTGATTCTTTTTATCTAAATGAAGTATATATTTCATTTAATGAGCATTCACAAATAAAAATGATTTGACTTACCTTGCCAATATTTATTATCAAGGTTCCATCCATCGATTGCAGTAAGAAGGAATGACCAAGCAAATATTACTGCAGTTAAAACTGACGCTGATTCCTCATTTAAAATTATCTAAAAGGTAAACAAAGAGCTGTTAATTATTAAGTCTGAGCCCCGCCATCATCATCAGATAACTACCTAAATGAAGTTAAGATATTTAAACATTTGTGCTTCGCATCATTGAAACCACATTACATATGGATGAAATACGTACATCGGAGCCCGAATTTGCAAGAATGAATTGCCATATAATTTTCATTGATTCTTCAATCTCCCAAAAATCTTTTGCACTGACAAAAGTTACCATAGCTAAACTATTCAATTTCTACACCAAAAATTTAAAACGGTAGAGTCAAGAAATTTTTCACCAAGAAATATGTCCTAAGATTATGTACCAATAAAAATATTAGAATAGAGAATATACTTTTGCAAACTCATCTTCAAAATTAAGGGTTTTGAAATATGTGGAAAGTGATTCTTCAAATAATTCATGTGCATTATCACCCCGGCTAATAATCATCGCTAATAATCCTACACATATCAAAGAATTATATTACAAACTGAATGTTTTCTTTTTAAATAATAAAAAAAAAAACTTGCTATAAACTAGAAGGACTCAACAAACCAATAATTTTAGTTGCCAAACAAATCTCATTAGCAGATCCTTTCTTTATAAAATGTAGGCACCTAAGCAAGTGAAGAGGATTTGGAGGTTATGGTTGGACTGGCACTTTCTTGTCATATTCATCGGATTAATGTTTTTGTAAAGTGTTGTTCTTTGGGTGAAGGTTATATGATTTGTGATGGTGAAGCCAGTAGTAGTAGTAGTAGTAGTAGTGTTGTTTGTGAAACTGATTTTTTGCCTTCATTTTATTCAAATCAACGGAAACCTTTGCTCTCCGATGGGTGGGTTAATTGTATGAAAGGAGTAGGACAAAGGTTTACTCAAGGAGTTGTTGAATTTCGAGATGCGTTGTCAAAGTATTCTATTCATTCCGGTTTTAATTTTGATTTTGTTAAGAATGATAAGGATCGTGTCACTGTTCATTGTAAAAGAAGGGCTGAGTTGGGATGTTTATAGAGCGTGCATGCTAGAGTGGAAAATTATAGTAAAGCTTTTGTTATAGAAGATCCACATACTTGTGGATCTTCTTTTCGTACAATTAAACATGCTAGGATGACTTCAAGTATGATTGGTGGGCTAATTTCTAGAGATATTCGTAACAAGGCTTTGACATTGGTTAGTGAGGTGGTTTGTGATTTCAAGGACTATTATGGAACAGAAGTTTCTTATCGGCGAGCTTGGATGGGTGTTGAAAAAGCAAGGGGTCTTGTTTTTGGTGACTATTCATCATCATTTGACGATCTTCGTTGGTATGTTGATGCGGCTAATGCTTGCAATCCGGGGAGTGTTTTCGATATGGAATTTGATATTGATAGTAAAGGAAGACATTTCAAATGCTTGTTTTTCGCTTTTGAGGCATGTATTCATGGTTTCAAGTATTGTAGGCCTGTGTTGATGCTTGATGGAACTTTTTTGAAAGGAAGACACAAAGGTTGTTTATTGGCTGCTACGGTGAAAGATGGTAACCAAGGTATATTTTGTGTGTATGTGTTATTATTATTGAAATAGTGATAATTCTATCATTTTTGTTACTGGAGAGTGTTGATAATTGAGTATGGTCAATCTATTAGTGATAAATTTGTGTTGTATACTTTTTGTTAAATTTTTATATTTATGTAGTGATAAATTTATCTATGGCTAGTGCTAAATTTATATTTATACAGTGTAAATTTGTGCTGTATAAATTTATATTTATACAGTGATAAATTTATCTATGATAGTGATAATTCTATCATTTTTGTTACTTTGTGTTTTGATTTTCTTTTTGTAATCTTTTTTGATTTGTTACTGATAACTTGTATATATATATTTTGTTTGTAGGTTTGTATTCGTTATGTTTTGCGATTGTTGATGGTGAAAGTTATGCCAGTTGGCATTGGTTCTTGTCAAAGTTATTAGGTATTTTGACTCCAGAGAGGGATATTGCGTTTGTTACTGATCGACATGGAGGTTTGCTGAAAGCTTTAGCTGAGGTCTTTCCGTTTTCTTCTCATTCTTTTTGTCTAATGCATTTGAAGACAAACTTGAAGACTTATTTGTCAGTGAAGAGTCGTGAATCAAAAGAGTATTTGCTTACTCTTTTTAGTAGACGTGCATATGCTCCTACTATTGAGTTGTTTAATGAGCTATTTGAAGAATTTAAGGGTCGTTGTGGTCGTAGTGTTGAGAGGTTTCTTGAGGAGTTGCCTAATGAGTGTTGGTGTAACGCTTATTTTCAAGGAAAGAGGTATGGTGAAATGTGCACAAATGCTGCGGAATCTTTTAATTCATGGATTAGGGATGAACGCTATTTGTTTTCAACTAGTCTTGTTGATGCTATACGAGTGAAACTAATGGAGCAATTTTCAAGAAGGAGAAAAGTTGGGAATAAGTGGAATCGTATTGTTTGTCCTTTTGCAGAGAAAAAGTTGGAAGAAGCTTTTAATGATACAAAAACATGGATAGTTAAGAAATGTAGCGATGACATTTATGAAATCCAATTGGATCATTCAGTATGGTTGATATTGGGAAACGTTGTTGTTCTTGTCAATTGTGGGAAATTGATTCTTTTCCTTGCAAACATGGTTTTTGTGCTATAAAGAGGAGTGGGAAGGATCTGAATTGCTTTCTTGATGATTTACTCGTGTTAGTAGTTATTGTGATTCTTATTCACATTCTATCTATCCGGTTCCTAGTATGTGGAAGCCAAATGTAGTTGTTGATGATGACGTTGTTTTACCTCCTCTTTGTAAGAGACCAGCTGGACATCCAAGAACAGAGAGAATACCTTCTAAGGGCGAAATCAAGAGAATTAGATGCAGTAGGTGTGGAAAGATGGGAACTCATAATCGGAAGACATGTAAACAAGCTTTGCTTTAGTTGTATTGATTTTAATTGAATTACTTTGTTTGAGAGTTGAGAGTGTTACTTGCATTGAATGATTGAGTATGTGGGGAAGTGGTTTTGGAAATACTCTTTCAGATTCAGGGAACGCTCTTGATCCTCAGCTAGTCACCTGCAAGGACAAACACTCCGGTCGGGGTGCGTGCCGGGTTAGCACTCCGACGGGCAAGTCAGTTCTTATACTCAAGAAAGCTTGTTTACTAAGTTTAGTGAAATGATTCTTACATACCTTTCTAAATATGAAGCTCTTGTATTTATACTCATTCTTTGGACCTCGGGTCCAGAGCCCACTTTTTACTTATTATCCTTTTGTTTATTCCAACATACATCTCCCCGTCTATTCGGCGATCTCAATGTATTCGGTATCTTAGTTGATTAGTATGGAGCCGAACAGTCTCTGACTTCTGGGATACATCCCTTACAACTCTTCTATTCATTCGGCTCCACAATTGCCCCCAAGCATTCTCCCAACGTCTGTTGGCTGGAGTGCTTGGTTCCGAATTTTGAATACCAACCAAAATTTTGGTGATTGGGCCCACAAAGCATACGTCTAAGTACACCCCTTTTGGTTGTCGTACCGACTTCCCGCCTCTTCGTACATACCTATTCATTGTGATTTTAAAGATTGGCGTCCCTTCGGATTCGCATTCCATGATACTGGTCGCTGGGTTGCCTTTTGGATCGTTCTTGCAATTTTGTCTCCTCCTATATCTTCTTCACCCTCTGTAAGTTTTCCACTTCTTTGCTTCGAGAACTATTCCCATTTTATTCTTTGGCATATCTGTGTCAACTGTAGGGTATGGCGAAACACTTGAAAGACCTCCTCTCATCAGATCGAATTGCTGGTTTTAGACGCTGTTTCTCTATTCCTGATGACGTCCGTCTGTCACTTTTGGCACAGCACCCTTGACATGGAGAGGAGGACGAAACCACAATCGTCTTTCCTCTCTTGTCAATCGCAGAGGGTGGAGTCCGCTTCCCTCTACACCCATTTCTAAGGGCTGTGCTTTGCCATTGGGATTTAATCCCTTCTCAACCTAACGTGAATTTCTTTAGAATTATAATGGGGATTGTAGCGTTGAATCGTCGCCTTGGAATTAACCTTGGCATTCCAGCTATCCGGCCCTGCTATGCCTTGGCTAAGTCCTCCGGTCGGCAAGGGCGTTATTCCTTAGAGCTAAGGACACCGACCATCAGCTAATCACCATGCTTTCCAGCTCTGGGAAACGAGTTATGATGTTATGGTCGTTGTCCAGGGTAACTGGGAATTTGGCGAAGGGGAGGATCGTGTTGACCCTATTCCTAGATGGAGGGCGAGCCAAGTCGCCGAGTATCTCCTTGTTTTTGTCATGTGTTCATTTTTATTGTAAAACCTATTCTATTGAAATCTTACGGCTTCGTCTCGTGTAGGGAGGGGTTTGAAAAAGGTACTATCTTCAACCCACGACGCCGTTCTATCAGATATTAGGGTTGCTCTCAGGTATTTCGGCCGTCGAAGTCTTCAGAAACAGGGGAGGGCGGCTCACATTCTGCTTTGTTACGAGCCGACATACACAACCTTCTCGGCGGCGGAAAACATACCGATTCCGAAAGGTGAAGATTCCCTTATTGCTCTTATTCTGTCTGACTTCAAAAACTTGAGGCAGGTAGGCTTTGAAGGGTCCGATTCGGAGCGAAATGAGGTAGCTGATATCGCCGAATCAGATCAATCCGAGACCGAGTCTGAGGAGGTATTGGATTCCGCCGATCCTCCATTTACATCAGGACCAGGGAATCTTCCTTCTGCCGACGTTTTTCAACGCTTAGAGGATCTTCCCGTCATAGACTCCGCGGATATGGCCGGATTGAGTCTGACAAAGCTTGCCAAAAAGGCGAATGCGGAGAGGTTAGCTGCACGGCGAAGAGCGGAGGGCCTTTCGTCTGAAATACCGCCCGCCACCGAATCTCGACTCCCCCTCCCTGTTGCCGAATCAGAGTCCTTGGGGGTTGTAGAGGAGACGGAAAAAGGTCAGAATGCCGAATCTCCGTTGGTCGGGGAAGTCGGCCAAAAAGTTGAGGAAAAGGCAGAGAAACGCTCTGCTGACCTTAAGGCCGGTTCAGACGAACAAGGTAGTAAGCGTCCTCGATTGGAGGATCTAATGAGGTTGTTCCTTTTGTCATTTGTCCAATGGTAAAGGACATGCCGGTTCCCTCTAACGCTTCGGCGCTTACAGATCCAGAAGTCGCATTCGGTGTGGCTACGTCCGTGTCGTTGCCGTCTGATATGGAGGCTTTCCCGGTGGAACCAGATCTGAATGCGATAGCACTAGCCGCGCAATCGGCACTTCTGGTACGTATTCTGACTTTTCTTCTCTTTATCCAAGTACTGTTGAGGTTATGTTTTTGGGTTCTTCCTTTGCAGACTGTCGGAAGGATAGCCGACATGGGACGTCGTCATCTCGACGCCGTCAAACAGATTGACCACTTACGAAAGCAAGTAGAGGGCCAGAGGAAGAGGGCCGAGAATGCAGTTTTGAGAGCGAACAAGGAAGCTTCTCGGGCCGAGGCCGAGGTAGGAAAGGCTCGCATTGCAGATCAATCCCGAGCGGACGCCGAGAAGAAGGCGGACGCGAGCAAAGCGGCGCTGAGATTGTCCCAGAAGGCGGTTGCCAGCCTGGAGGCTGAGTTGGCTGACATGGGCGGCTGCTTCCAAAGTATTCGAAGCCGGGAAAGATGCTGGGCTCGCCGAATATGTGGACTAGGTCCCGCGGTTTGAAAACAGGGGGTTCAAGCATGGCTGGCACAAAGCCCTTGCTGCAGCTGGAGTTTCACTGACTATGCCAGTGCCGTATGAGCAAGTGGATGTCGAGCCGTTGGAGACTGATTCCGAAGCTGAGCTGGGCAATTGACTGTTAGGATTTCACAAATGTATTAGGATTTCACAAATGTATTAGGATTTCATAGATGTATTGTTACAATTGTTTTGTCAGACATTTTTGTGCGGGCTTATAGCTTATTTATTTTGCATATATAAAATGTCATGAGTTGTGCTCAATTTTGCTGATGAAGAATGATATTACTTAATTTTGAGCCCGGACGATCGACTAAGGAATCTGCCCTTGCCTTAGCCAGGGCGCGGGCTCGCGAAGCCGAATGAGCCGATGGCTTTGAATCGTGGGCTGGCTTAGGCATAAGTTACTCGGTGATCTCTTGAAAAGATAGCCGGCTAGATTAATGAATCTGCCCTTGCCTTAGCCAGGGCGCGAGCGAGGAACCGAATGAGCCGATGGCTTTGAATCGAGGGCTGGCTGAGGTATAAATTACTCGGCGTTATCATTTGAAAATATATCCGGTTAGATCAATGAATCCGCCCTTGCCTTAGGTTAACCGGCGATCTTAGGTTAACCGGCGATAGCGCTTGAAATATAGCTGACTAGATTAATGAATCTGCCCTTGCCTTAGCCAGGGCGCGAGCCTGAGGAACCGAACGAGCCGATGGCTCTGAATCGTGGGCTGGCTGAGGCGTAAATTACTCGGCGTTATCGTTTGAAAATATAGCTGGCTAGGTTAATGAATCTAGCCCTTGCCCCAGCGATACCGGCGATAGCGCTTGAAATATAGCCGAATAGATTAATGAATCTGCCCTTGCCTTAGCCAGGGCGCGAGCCTAAGGAACCGAATGAGCCGATGGCTCTGAATCGAGGGCTGGTTGAGGCATAAATTACTCGGCGTTGTCATTTGAAAATATATCCGGCTAGATCAATGAATCCGCCCTTGCCTTAGGTTAACCGGCGATAGCGCTTGAAATATAGCCGACTAGATTAATGAATCTGCCCTTGCCTTAGCTAGGGCGCGAGCCTGAGGAACCGAACGAAGCCGATGGCTCTGAATCGTGGGCTGGCTGAGGCGTAAATTACTCGGCGTTATCGTTTGAAAATATAGCCGGCTAGGTTAATGAATCTGCCTTGCCTTAGCCAGGGCGCGAGCCTGAGGAACCGAATGAGTCGATGGCTCTGAAACGAGGGCTGGCTGAGGGCATACGACGTTTGGTGCTCAGTCTTTCTGACGTTTTCTCGGGGAGCTGCATGTACCCCAGAATAAATGGGCGAGTTCATGCCAACAACTTGACTCATTTCTTATTCAGGCTTGATCCAAACCTGGCAGGGGCCAACATTGGCTGGGTTTAGAGGTCAAAATGAATCGCAGAAGCGAGCCTATTTACACGGGAAGAAGAGCATCCATGGATCGGGAAAAAGAGCGGCCCCCTAGTCGTCGAAGCAGAGCACCCTGAAAGGACAGACAACGGGGAGATTCCCCGCACCCACGATCCTTCGTTGAGCCTGACGCGGTGCCACGACCGTTGAGTTTTGCGGTTCTCGTGAAGAATAGACCAATGACGGAGGCGGATTCTATAATTAAAGACCCAGATGTGGCAGTCGAGTTCGCTCGACAGATTTTTCCGCTGGAGGTCCAACAGTCGATGGTCAGACGTTGAGATTTCGAAGTATTTCGGGATGGCATACATGGGGCTGTCAAGGGACTGTATAGCGCTTATGAAGTCGGGATGCGTCTGCGCGAAGCCCGACGCGAGAGTGAGAAAAAAACGAAAGGAATCGCAGTCTGGAGGCTCGCGCGGAAAAGGCTGAGAGTGAGCTTCGGGACCTGAAGAGTGTTCGAGTGGCCGAGTCGATGGTGGACAGCCAAGCGAAAAACATGGGGAGAGGGCGAACCGAGAGGCCTCGGGTTATGAGAGCGGATATCAGGACGGCTTGAAGGCCGGGATCAAGAAGACCAAAACAGACCTAGCTGAGGAAGTCTGCCGATGCGAAAATCGTGGTTTCAAGCATGGCTGGATCAAGGCCCTTCAAACCGTGGAAGCTCTTGGGTCCGTGGGCATAAATTCGGCTTCGCCCCTATATCATCGGCATTACCTTCCGTATCCCGAGTTCGAAATTGGGAAAAGCGACGACGAAGACGCCGACTTAGTGGGCCATAATGTTGAATAAATAGAATTACTTTATCAAATGCTTGAAATGTTTGGCGGCTTTTGAATAAATAGAATTTCTTTATTAGCAGCTTTTGAAATGTTTTGCGCGTAATTAAATGCCCTATCTCAATTTATTGTCAGCTTTTGTATTGCGTAATGTAAACGTTCGAACATGCATCGATCGGCTCCAATTAGGAACCATGTAGTTAGTCAGTTAAATCGTGATCCCCACGAAGGGCGCTTCGAATCCGGAGACTTATTCGGCCTTAGATGTCATGCACCCAAAGGGGCTCCGAATCCGGAGTTTTTGGCCAATCGTGGTATCCACGAAGGGCGCTCCGAATCCGGAGACTTATTCGGCCTTAGATGTCATGCACCCAAAGGGGCTCCGAATCCGGAGACTTTTGGCCAATCGTGGTATCCACGAAGGGCGCTCCGAATCCGGAGACTTATTCGGCCAATCGTGGTATCCACGAAGGGCGCTCCGAATCCGGAGACTTATTCGGCCTTAGATGTCATGCACCCAAAGGGGCTCCGAATCCGGAGACTTTGGCCAATCGTGGTATCCACGAAGGGCGCTCCGAATCCGGAGACTTATTCGGCCTTAGATGTCATGCACCCAAAGGGGCTCCGAATCCGGAGACTTGTTTGGCCAATCGTGGTATCCACGAAGGGCGCTCCGAATCCGGAGACTTATTCGGCCAATCGTGGTATCCACGAAGGGCGCTCCGAATCCGGAGACTTATTCGGCCAATGTCATGCACCCAAAGGGGCTCCGAATCCGGAGACTTTTTGGCCAATCGTGGTATCCACGAAGGGCGCTCCGAATCCGGAGACTTTTTGGCCAATCGTGGTATCCACGAAGGGCGCTCCGAATCCGGAGACTTATTCGGCCTTAGTGTATGCACCCAAAGGGGCTCCGAATCCGGAGACTTTGGCCAATCGTGGTATCCACGAAGGGCGCTCCGAATCCGGAGACTTATTCGGCCTTAGATGTATGCACCCAAAGGGGCTCCGAATCCGGAGACTTGTTTGGCCAATCGTGGTATCCACGAAGGGCGCTCCGAATCCGGAGACTTATTCGGCCATCAAGAAGCGTATGAGCTGAGGCATAAAAACGAGAAACTTTTGCATTACAGCAGAGTATGTACAAGTACCAAGCCCACAAATCGGGTCATTGGTAAAATTTTCGTAGATGCGTTGAATTCCAAGGCCGTGGCAGGCTTCTTCCTGACATGTCCGAGAGCCGATATGCCCCTGTTCCTGCAATGGAGTCTACTTGATAGGGGCCGTCCCAGTTCGGACCCAGCTTTCCGTCGGCCGGTCTCCGGTCGGCTGGAAGTACTTTCTTCAGGACCAGCTCTCCTGGAGTGTAACGGCGCAACTGAACTCGTTGATTGTACGACTTAGCGAGCTGCTGCTGATACCGTGCCATGGAGGCCAGGGCGCGGTCTCTTCGTTCCTCGATTAGATCCAGGTCCAGGGCGAGCATCATGTCATTTCGGCCCGTATCAAAGGCTTGCGATTTCAAAGTCGGGAGGCCGATTTCCAGGGGTAAGATTGCTTGGGTTCCGAAGCATAGAGCGAACGGCGTTTCTCCGGTGGACCTCCTCGGCGTTGTGCGATGCGCCCACAATACACTCGGCAATTCTTCGACCCATTTGCCTTTAGCTCTTTCCAGCCTCTTTTTGATGCCGTCCAAGATGGTTTTGTTAGAGGCTTCGGCTTGACCGTTACTCTGGGGGTACGCGGGCGTAGAGAAGTAAGGCACGATACCGTATTTGCTGCACAGTTCTCGGTATACGCCACAATCGAACTGGGTGCCATTGTCTGAGATGAGAGCTCTTGGAATGCCGAATCGCGTAATGATGTTTCTCCATACAAATCGCTTTATGTCGGCATCTCGTATATGTTAGAGCCTCCGCTTCGACCCATTTTGTAAAGTAATCTGTTGCTACGATTAAGAATCGCTTGTTTCCTGGGGCCCTTGGCAACGGTCCTACGATATCAAGCCCCCATTGAGCAAACGGCCAGGGACTGGTGATAGAGTTCAACCCTTCGGCGGGCAAATGGGTTAGTGGGGAGAACTTTTGGCATTGTTCGCATCTTTTAACATAATTTTCTGCGTCGGCTCTCATTGTCGGCCAATAATACCCCTGTGTTATAGCTCGATGGGCCAGGGAGCGTCCGCCAGAGTGGGCACCACAACTGCCCTCATGTATCTCAGTTAGAAGCTCCTCCACTTTATCCGGGTGTACGCATTCCAAATAGGGACCGGAGAGGGACTTTTTATAAAGCCCTCCTTGTGGATCCAGATAGTATCGCAGGGCCTTATTGCGTAGCTTGTGTGCTTCTTTTTTGTCCTCTGGGAGTTGTTCAGAAGAGAGGAATCCGGCTATGGGGTCCATCCACTTGATGCGGATTCTATAACATTGACGTGGGTTTCCTCCGAAGGGCCAATACTCGGCTCCGGGATGAAACCTACTTCAATGGTCCGTTTGAGCTCAGAATTGATGGCGGAGGCTAGGCATGCCAGGGCATCTGCGTGTGTCTGATCACGTGTTATTTGGTTCAGTTCGTGATGGTCAAACTTCGTTAGCAAAGAGTTGGCCGTTTTCATATAGGCCGCCATACGGTCTTTTTTGCAGCGTACTCCCCCTTTAGCTGGTTGATGACCAATTTTGAGTCACAAAACACTAGCAAACGCCGAGCGCCGAGAATATGTGCATTTCGTAGACCGGCTAAGAGGGCTTCATACTCGGCCTCGTTATTTGATGCTTCGAAGCCAAGCGTGACGGCCTGCTCTATTACTGCGCCGTCGGGAGACATGATTACTACGCCGGCGCCGCAGCCCCGTTGGTTAGACGATCCATCACAGTATAGCTGCCAAATATCCCCGACATAAATTCTCCAGTTCGCTTTGATCGAACTTCAGCCTTTGGAAGAACGTCGGCAGGTTTAAGGTCGGAAAGCCCGCCTGTGAATTCGGCAACAAAGTCGGCCAGCACCTGTCCCTTGATTGCGGTTTTGGGTAAAAACTGAATGTCATATTGGCCGAGTTCAAGAGCCCATTTTGAAACACGTCCTGATGCTTCTGCACTCCGTAGTACTGATCGGAGGGGATAATCTGTTATCACCCCAATGCTATGCCCCTGGAAGTAATGCATCAGTTTTCTTGCTGCCATGACCAAGGCTAGGATGAGTTTTTCCAGCGGAAGATAACGTGTCTCGGCATCGACCATTGCCTTGCTCACATAATACACTGGCCGTTGCTGCCCTTCCTCTTCTTTTAATAGTACGGCGCTGACGGCCCTATCGGAGACTGCCAGATACAGAATGAGGGGGTCACCGGCAGCTGGTGTTGTCAAGAGAGGTACTGACCGGAGGTAAGTCTTGAGCCCGGTGAAAGCTGCTTCGCACTCGGCGGACCATTCAAAAGCTTTGCCTTGACGTAGCGTCTGGAAGAATTGTCTGCAGCGGTCTGTTGACCGACTGATGAATCTATTGAGTGCAGCGGCCATCCCCATCAACTTTTGGACTTCTTTCACTGATCGGGGGAACCGAGTTCCAAGATTGCTGTGACTTGCCTCGGGTTGGCTTCGATTCCACGGTGGTTGACGATATAACCCAGGAATTTGCCGGAGCCGATTCCAAACGCGCACTTGGAGGCGTTCAGTTTCATTCTGTATTTGCGCAAGATGCCGAATGTCTTCTCTAGATCGGCTATGTGATCCTGTTCTTCTTTGGACTTGACCACCATATCGTCGATGTAGACTTCCATAGTGTGGCCGAGTTGTTCTTTGAACATAACGGTGACCAGTCTTTGGTAAGTTGCCCCTGCATTCTTCAGCCCAAAAGGCATAACTTTGTAGCAGTAGGTTCCTCTTGGGGTGAGGAATGCAGTTTTGTCCTGGTCATCTGGATGCATGGCGATCTGATGGTAGCCTCTGTAAGCATCGAGGAAACTCATGCGTTGGTGGCGCGCCGTTGCATCGACGAGTTGGTCGATTCTAGGTAAGGGAAAGCAGTCCTTGGGGCAAGCTTTGTTCAGATCCGTGAAGTCGACGCACACTCGCCAAGTTCCATTTTTCTTCTTCACCACCACTGTGTTGGAGAGCCACGTGGGGTAGGTGACTTCTCTAATTGCCCCGGCGTCAAGCAGTCTGTCGACTTCTTCTATGACGGCAGCAGTGTGCTCTGCGGCAGACCGACGGCCTTTCTGAATGATGGGCTTGCATGTGGGGTCGACGTTCAGGTGGTGCTGTGAAACT
Organism: Camellia japonica; assembly: GCA_030407325.1. Classification (NCBI taxonomy): domain Eukaryota; kingdom Viridiplantae; phylum Streptophyta; class Magnoliopsida; order Ericales; family Theaceae; genus Camellia; species Camellia japonica. Next base: position 162,842,183 of record JAPPVO010000029.1, read on the forward strand.
GATGGGTCTATACCCGGCATCTCGTACGGAGTCCACGCAAAGACGTCGAGGTTGGCGAGTAGAAAGGAGATCAGCTGCTGTCTATCGGCTTGGTTTAAAGAGGTGCCGATCATGAAGAACTTTTCCGGGCTTCCATCGATGTCAACTCGGTCTAAACCTTCTGTGGCCTTTTCGCTTGGCTGCCGCCCGACGTCATCCAGGATTTCCCGATTGGGTACCTCAATGGAGTTTACCTGCAATTCCTTTGGCATTTTGGCGGCCAGGAGGTAACATGCTTGTGCCGATTTTTGGGAGCCGCGGATCTGCTCAATGCCGTGTTCTGTTGGGAAACGTAACAATTGATGGTAGGTGTGGGACGGCCTGCAAGGTATGCAACCACGATCGCCCCATGATGAGATTGTACGGCGATGGCAGCCGGACGACCAGGAATTCTACATCCACCGTTCTGGAACCCGCTCGAACGGGTAGGTTGATCTTTCCCAGTGGGTATTCGGGTTGGCATTGAAGCCGAATAGTGGATAAGGGGCCGGAGTCAGGTCCGATTCGGTGAACCCGAGTTTGATGAAGGTTTTATAATACATGACCTCCGAAGTGCTGCCCTGGTCTATAAGAACGCGTTCGACGGTGAACCGGTTTACGCGTAGCGCGACAACCAATGGATCGATGTGAGGGAGTGTTACGCCGATCAAATCAGAGTCGTCGAAGGTGATGCTTGGCGATTCTCGGGGTCGCTTTGCTGGCGTGAGTTGCTGCTGAGGGCCTGGGAGGGACTGGATTGCATGTACGGCCGGGGCTTTCGGCAGGCTGTATATCATATGGATGTTATCACGCGGAACACTTCGCTGGAGACGTTCGTCTTTTGTCAACTCCTCAAGTAATCGGCTGAAGCACAACGAGCGTCGGTGTTTTGCTGTCGGGCCCGAGACCGTAGATCGCCTGCCCTTGGGGGTCGCTTAGAAACCTGGCGCACTGTTTGTTTGGACTTTGCTATTTCCAAGGCCAGATCGCGGCGAAGGCGCTCGTTCTCAGCGATGGTGTTGTCTAAACTGTGTTTGGTCTTTTTGGCTCGTTCCATGATGGCTAGCATCGTCTCCTGTGCTGAAGTCGTTTGTGAATCGACATTCAAGGCACGTCTTGCAGCGATGATTTCCTTCTCGAGCATATTTGCCGGAGTGAGGTCGACTCTCTGTGTGATCGCGTCGGTGGCTATCGGAGAATCTTGAGTCACGCCTTCCATGGATGTACTTGAGTATTCCCACAGACGGCGCCAATTGTGGGGAAGTGGTTTTGGAAATACTCTTCAGATCCTGGGAGACGCTCTTGATCCTCAGCTAGTCACCTGCAAGACAAACACTCCGGTCGGGGGTGCCGGGTTAGCACTCCGACGGGCAAGTCAGTTCTTATACTCAAGAAAGCTTGTTTACTAAGTTTAGTGAAGTGATTCTTACATACCTTTCTAAATCTGAAGCTCTTGTATTTATACTCATTCTTTGGACCTCGGGTCCAGAGCCCACTTTTTACTTATTATCCTTTTGTTTATTCCAACATACATCTCCCCGTCTATTCGGCGATCTCAATGTATTCGGTATCTTAGTTGATTAGTACGGAGCCGAACAGTCTCTGACTTCTGGGATACATCCCTTCCAACTCTTCTATTATTCGGCTCCCACAGAGTATTTTTGAAAGATGTATCATTTTGGTACTCGCATTGAATGATTGAGGAATTTGTTGATCAGAAATTATATTTTTGCTGATATTTTTACAGGATTAAGTTTCACATATTTATATTATTTGATTTGGTTAAATGTAGTTGCTTTTTTTTGGTGTTTATAAAGTGATAAATTTATCACTGTTGGTTTGGACAAGTTGATGGCTTATTTTTTTGTAAGAATGATAAATGTATCATTAATGTGGTTCTTGAATTTGTTATTTTGAAGAATGATAAATTTATCACTTATTGTGTGGGAAGAGTTGATGGTTTATTACATTTATGTCAGTGGTTTATAAATTTATCGCTGTCATATCCAAGCAAATGTTCTTCTACAGTGATAAATTTATCATTGTATGGAGTTATCTAGTTTTCCCAGGAAAAATTTCCACAATGCAAAGGTGTAGATCAAATCTCTAGAATACATAATTGCATATCTGCTGTGTTAAGTGCTTTAAAAAGCAAAATTTTTTAAATCGACTACGATGTTTATTTGGTTTAGCAACAAGTTCTCAGTCTGCATACTGTTTTGTGGTCACTCAGAAGCTAGCTTTGGATGTTTGAGTTGTTTAACTAAAGTATCAAATGGTTTTGATTATTCAGAAATCACCAAGGATGGCATGTTCTTACATTCATTCTCAAAGTTGGGAATATCTACAATTGTAACAGCATTTTCATTTCCAATTTGGACAATGTAATAGCTTGTGTTTTAATTTTCAATTAGGTAAATTTTTATTATTTTTA
>JAPPVO010000029.1:162844734-162904132 GCA_030407325.1 Camellia japonica
ATCGGAAAATCACCCACACAGTACCTTTCTAAGCTCCCTCTCTCTTTTTAACCCAGCTTCTTCAAATCGTAACATAGAGAGAAACTACCACCACTGCCAAACCCAGTTTCTTCAAATCGCATCATGATGTGTTCAAGAAAAATGGAAAGAGAAAAACTAGCAAAAACGAGGCCGTGTTCAAGAAAGATGGGATGAGGTAACACTCACGTTCAATCTTCAATCAATTTTCATCTCTTCTTCTTCAAATATTTATATGAATTTTGATTTTCACATGTTTGTCTATATGGTGCAATTTACAAGTTTATATATATTGTTTGAAAAATCGATCGGTGATTAAAATTGATTTTTGATGAATTCACAGCAACATCAGTTCGCTGCGAGCCCAAATCCAAATCTCTGGAAGGTGTAGACACCCCATTTTTGACCGTCCTCAAGACTTGGACGTCATCGTTTGAACACTCGATGATCATCCATGGTCGTGTTCGTTTTGAGTTCCCGGAGGTCTCGGCCGCACGCCTTGCCTCAAGATCTCTCGACTTGTCTGTTTTGTGCTTGGTTGTGGACCAAGGACTTGTGGTTTTGTTTCTAAGGGAAGAGGGTGGCTTGTTGGCCATCCCCTCAACCCATCGGCTAAGGCATGATGCCATCGGCCATGTTTTCTTGCCATCGGCCATAAGTGTTGGCCGATCGGCACTCTTTTTGGTCGATCGGCCATATTTTTTAGCCCAGACCTTTCCATCTGTTTTTTACAGATATTTTGTGCTAGCTGTGACAGCTGGTGGGCACAATTCTCATCCTCCATACATGTGTATGGAGGGATTGCATTCAAGACTCAAGCTTGTTGAACAAGCTTGAGAATTGAAATTCTATAAGAAGGGAGCCTCCCCTCCCCTTCCAGAGGTTCATAAAATTGGGATACAAAGTTCTATATCTCTCTCTCTCTACATTTTGCCTCTCTCTCTTGTTTTACCTTTGTTTGTGTTCAAAAGTGTAGAATCTTCATACTATTGCACACAAACACCTAGTAGAACACCATCATTTGGTTGCTGAGGTCCTTAGGAGTTGGTTTTAGAGTTCTTGGAGTGGTTTAAGCCCAGAAAAGGTGCTAGAGTGGTGTTCTTGAAGGTGTTCATCAAGGGTGAATAAACTACCTTTTAATCCCCCATTTTTGGCTTAAGCTTTTAGACCTACTTGCATATTGTTTTAAGCTTAACTCTAAACTACAAAAAGTTCTGATTTTTTATGCTTGTAATGTTTGTTTAAGGTCATTTTTTGGTTGGGGGTAGTCTACCCCCTCTTAGGCCTTGTTTGGCCTTGTTTTGTGCTTTCCCTTTTGAGCTTTGGGACCATCTATGTTTTGACCTTCTCACCACTAAAATTCAGGGGATTTTTAGTGGTGGAGAAGTAGTTTTGGAGTCTTAAATAGGAGAGGGACACCCCCCTCTCCTTGTGTCTCATATGCTTGCATTAATGGCTCATAATAGTAGCATGTTTGCTTAGCATGTTTTGGCTTCATTGCAGCAAGTATTTGGTGTTATTTTAGCATGTTACACCTCTGTCTAAAGTTGGTTTAATAGCCTCTTGCATGCACCACGCACTTGTCTTGCAATCCTCTCTATTGCCTTAACATGCACCTTGCATTTGGGTCATCATTCTTGCTTGTTTTGGCTCAACTCAAAGAAGCTTTTAGTCATCTTTTACCATGCTCTAGCTCTGATTTGTATTGTCTTGGTCATGCATGCATTGTTTTGTATAGCCATGATTCAACCTAGCTTGTTAGCTTTGAGTTTCCAAGCCACTAGCATGCATTGCTTGGGCTACTTTCATGATTTGGCATCATTTGTAATGATATTTCAGTGCATGTTTCATGGTCATACACTTGCCTTTGTCATTCTTTCAATGCATTGGGAGGTTTGTGTTTTAAGGTTTGAACATGAGCCATTATGCATGTCTTATTGCTTAAGCTTTTGGGATGCCATCTCAGTGGGTTTTTGGGCTTATTTTGACATGCTATAACTCTGATTTTCATTAGTTAAGTCATGCCATGTTTGGTTGTAATAGGTGTAGTGTAACACCTCTTTGTTAGCCTTGCATGTTTCATGCTTTTGGCCTTTTCTTCTAGCTTGTGTTGGCTAGGTTCGAGCATGATTTTGGTCTTGTATCGACCTGCCTTGGGACTGTTTTGGTTGCCCTTGGCCCTTTGGGGCTTGCTTTGCATGGCCATGGTGTAAACCTCTTTGCTAGCCTTAAGCTTCAAGCTCTCTTGCATGCTATGCTTGACTTGTGTGCATGATTTGGCATCATTCTTCACATGATTTCAGAGCTTATTTCATTGCCAATTTCTCATGTTTGTCACATGTTGCTCATGTTTAAGGATTGTGCATTGTTGCCTAGTGATAGGCCAATTGGAATGCATGCTTGTTTTGCATTTCATTCCATCATTTCATCACATTTGGCCATTGATTTGGGCATGGCTGAGGCCTGTCCATTTTGGTTTAAGTCTATCTTTTGCATATTGTTGTATGCTTGTTCTATTTTGCATGTTGTCGCATGCTTGTCTTTGCATGTTGTTGCATGCTTGACATGTTGCATGTTGTTACACGCTTGCTAGTTTGCATGTTGTTGCATGCTTGTCCATCTTTGCATGCCATGCATGTTCGTATGTTTAGGTTGCATTTTGCATGCTTGCTAGTTTGCATTTTGTCACATGCTTGTTTAGGTTGCATTGCATTTGGCATGCTTGTTACCTTAGCCTTGTGTGCATGTTTGAGTCATATTGCATTTCGCATGCTTATTTGTTTTGCATTTCATTCCATCATTTCATCACATTTGACCATTGATTTGGGCATGGCTAAGGCCTGTCCATTTTGGTTTAAGTCCATCTTTTGCATATTGTTGTATGCTTGTTCCATTTTGCATGTTGTCGCATGCTTGTCTTTGCATGTTGTTACATGCTTGACATGTTGCATGTTGTTGCACGCTTGCTAGTTTGCATGTTGTTGCATGCTTGTCCATCTTTGCATGCCATGCATGTTCGTATGTTTAGGTTGCATTTTGCATGCTTGCTAGTTTGCATTTTGTCACATGCTTGTTACCTTAGCCTTGTGTGCATGTTTGAGTCATATTGCATTTGGCATGCTTATGTTGCATTGCATAGCTTTTCCATGGTGCATGCATTGCATTGTGTTTGGTTTGGGGCGTCAAACAAAACACGAGGACCGAGGAACGTTTCGTACTTGAAGTGACGAAACGTGCCTCAATCCTCGGTCGCCGACACTCTTGATCTAACATGACAGAGTGTGAGGCATTTGTGTGTTTTTGTGCATTCATTCTATATTGATTTGTGCAATTCGGCCTCTTTGGCCATCATGCATCGAAATGTGTGATTGATGGCTCGAGAGCCGAGCACTACACTCCTTTGAGCTTCAAACATGATAAGGGGTGTAGTTGCACAACATTTTCTTGCAAATGTACTGCCATGCCCTTATTTGTCCTCTGCTGCGGCAAAAGGAGCAGTTTGTAGGAAGAGATGGCCGATCGGCTATCTGGAGTGCCGATCGGCTAACAATTTTTGGCCGATAGACTACAAAGTGGTTGATGACCCCTTCTGCTTGGCCGATGGCCATATCTTTTGGCCGATGGACTCTCAGAGTGTCCATGAGGTGGTTTAGAAGCACCACAGAGATTTTCATGATTTTCAGAGGAGCATAAGTGTGCAAATAGAGGCAACATGGGGCATGGCAACGGATTTCCGAGCGAGGCGACCAAGCATGCATCATTCATCACTTCGAGGCAGGGCTGTGGCAGCTTGTTTTAGTTTCATACTTAGCTGTTTTGTAACTTAATTAATTTTCTTAATTAGTTAAGGTTTTGTAATAATTAATTAGCTAGGGTAGTTAATTAATTAGTTGATTTGTATTATTTATTCGGACCCTCCATCGAGAGGGCGAATTTTGTAATAAGTGTGCGTGAGTGTGTGAATGTCTTCCAACCCCACGTCTTTTTCCCTTTTACTTAACTACCTATGATGGTTAGTTCTAGGTCATATTTTGATTAGCGTCCTTATGATTGTATGTTTGCATTCATTCATCTGTCTTGCATGCATCGGATTCGGCGCATCATACTAACTGCATTGTATTTCAATACCGATTTGAATACATGTTATCGAGTTGCATTTCACATGCCATCTTAGAATAGCCGAGCCTATTTCTAGTTGTATTTTGCATGTGTTGCATTAGCCATCTTAACATAGCTAGGATTATGCATTGATTACTAACTAGCTATTGTTTTGGCTCGGAGTACTAGGTAAGCTTTTACGCTTTAGCATCTAGCATGAGTGTGAGTGTTAACATGACATCATGCTTACCATGAGGCTAACTGCTTAAGTGTTTAACTGCCTGAATGCCTATGGGTGAAGATTGGATTACTTGAATTGGAACAATTCATCAAAATGCGAGTTTTAAGCCCACTTGAGGTGGCAAAATCATGTTTTTTAAGCCCACTTGAGGGTGGCAAACCCATGTCTTAGCCTACTTGCGAGTAGCATCTTCAAACCATTTTCAAACAAACAAACAGGAGATGTTTTGTTCTAACTTAGGCGATCTAGTCTATACTTGTGTGTTGTGTGCATCACATAGTAAAGCTAGCTAATAATCGGAATAAGAGCACATGTGTTTTCAAAAACAAGATATCATGTTTAACACAGGCCGATCTTTGATCGGGCGAGCGGGGGTGCTCATTGCATGACCTTTCCCTCTCGTACCCAAGTTCCCGAGCCGAGGCAACTTTGGTGATGACGGACACGTGGCCTTAGGCACGAGTCAGGGTTTCCTAAATTTCCCCAAAATAAAATATTTAGGTGGCAACTCTGTATCTGGCAAAGCAGTCCATGTTTGGCACTTCTTTACAAAAATCAGTTTTCCAAAACGATTTGCCGGATTTGGACTCTTTGGTGATTTATCAGTCTCGCATTGCACTTTGCGGGATTAGATTAAGAACCGTGGCATTTGAGTCTGAACTGTAGTAGCCTAATGAACAAAACGGATTTTCGCGCCAATCTTGCGCGCGAAGCCAGGACGTTCAGGCATGTCTACAGTTTCTGGCAACTCTGCTGGGGATTTAGAGAACTTGACTCGAACTCATGATATCTTGTTTCGATTACACTTATGTGTTTCTTTGCATTACATGTGCATTGGTGCGCCTAGGACACCATGTTTGCTGTATACTATTCCTAAACGGTTTATCGAAGGCTCGCTTTGAGAAGCGTGCCATAAGGCTGACTAGTTGCGGGCTCTGCCATGACGGGAACACAAACCCCGATTTTTATCGAGGCACCCTTTTTGACAATTCGACCTAGTGCATATCGGAAATTGTAGTGACCATTTCAAGCTAGGACAGGTTTCTTACCCGATTGTAGGTTGTTTGAAGCCGCTGCGTGCGTAGTGAAACCCTAGCTTCTGACAAAATAGGACAGGGAAACCCTACCCCTTCATAGGGGTGTTTTGGCTCTCTCTTGCTTGTTATGTGCTTTTAGAGTTGGCCTCTACAGGAATGCACGTATCAATTTGCAAGTCTGGGTATCAGGTCTGCGGGCATTAGCATCAGTATTTGGGAATCAGTTTCACCTGCGGGTATCAGATTCAGATTGGGGCAGTGATTTAGGGAACAGTGATCAGTGGTTGAGAACGGTCCTTTCAGCTTGTATATGTCAGCCGTGTGTTGTCTTTATTTAAGCTGCTATGCTATCCGTTTTTCTATTCATTGTTTCCTTATTATGCTTTATTTATCTTTTTGCAAGGTAGTTTAGCACCATTGCATCTAACCAGGCAGATATTCCCCGAGCAGGTATACAGGTTGTTCAAATAGATCAGCACAATATGGCAGGCTTGGAAGAGATGATGCATCAGCTCCAGGAAAGTATGAAATCCATGCAGCAGGATGCTGCCCGTCAAGCAGAATTTGCCACACACCAGGCCGAGGTTATGGCACAACAGGCAGAGTTGATTGCTAGACTGCAGCAACAACAACCACCACAACAAGCCGGAGCATCTGCTTCGCACCAGGTTCCTCCCCTACCAAGAGTTCCCATACTTGGGGAGACCGCACATGTCCAGGATAATACGGACGTTCCAACAGGGTCGGCTCCGCCCCCAATTCTACCCCAACTATCCAAAGCACCTACCAACCTATCGGATTCCCCCTTTGAGTTCAAGGTGGACCCCACAGCACTAAAAGTGTGCAAGCTAGAAAAACTATTCAAGAAGTCTCAGGGCGTGAAGTCCATTCCAGATATTGAGGACGGGTACACCGACTCGGCCGTGACTCTGCCAGACCGGTTTAAAATGCCGCACATAGACCGTTTTGAAGAGTCTAGAGATCCCATGGTGCATTTGCAGCTATTTTCGGATATACTAAGGCCAATGGGCCTCTCCAGATTGCAGAAGCTTTCCTTGTTTGGCCAGACCCTGTCCGGTGTAGCGGCTATTTGGTATGCAAAACTAGAGGACTCTGTTAAGAGGAACTGGGAGGAGATGGCTGAGGCCTTTGTAGCTCAATACTCCTACAATACACAGATCGAGGTCACAACTTGTGATCTTGAGACAACTAAACATGAGCCAAAGGAGAGCTTCTCCGATTTGTGACCCGGTGGAGGGCCAAAACCTCGATGATGACCATCAGGTCTGTTGACAAGGATCAAATTCGGATGGTTGTGCGCAACCTCCAGCCTAAGCTCATGCAGAAGATAATCGTTCTCCCCCTCCCCACCTTTGCAGATCTACATGAGATAGGGGTACGGATCGAGGACGCTATGAAATAGGGCCTCATTGATCATGAGAGAGAGCAGCCCAAGAGGGCATTCAACCGCAGTACGAATGCAGGCACAAGCAGTGCTGCAGCTGCCAGAGCTTCAGATGTGGGAATGGTCACCACCACCACCCCAAGAACCCTTACACCTACACCATTCACCAGTGTGTCCGGAAGTAGCTCACAAACAACCAAGTTTTCACCCCGAGGCCAAAGAACCTTCACCCCACTATATATGCCTTTGTCCAAGGCTTTGGGGGTTTTGATCAGGAAAGGGCACTTGAAGCCCCTAGAGCCGTGGCCGTTGCCAGAAAAACTTCCTCCCTCCCATAACCCGATGAAGTATTGCGCGTTTCACCAACAGCATGGTCACGACACTGACCAGTGCTTTAGATTGTGTCACGAGATTTAGGACCTCGTCGACAACAGGGTGATCGTGCCTTCGGAGAAACCGAATGTCACAACCAACCCTTTCCCACCACATAACCAAGCTCCACCTCCCAAGCGCATCAATTTGATCCAAACTGGGGTTGTGTCATACGACCCTAGCATATATATTACCCCTTCTCACCTACCCAAGCCGGAGGTGTTCATTCCTGACAGCACTGACTTGTGCATGTTGGACATCTCCAAAACCAACCTGAAACGGTGGTGGTGGCTATCGAAGATGGAATTGGGTCGACTGTGGGGGCAGATGAGAATGATTATATAGAGCCTGAGGGGTCTGCGAGCTTCATGTACAACTCGAGCGGTTACTTTACATCAGCAGGCCAGGCTAGGCCGAATGTGGAATTGTCAGTGGAGGCAGAGGTTTGTGTAGTACGGAAGGATGGACCTAATCAGGGGCTAGATGACCTAGCGGATCTGGGAAAAGACATTGCTAACCTTCAATTTTTCAACGAACAGGATCCGGGAGATGTGACTGTCAACTGGTTGGGTTTGGAAGGATCAGCAAAAGCTACCGAGTAGCTTAGCGACGAGCCGGATGTTGTTGAGCAACCTCAATCCGAACAGGATCCGTTAGGAACGGGGACATCAACTGTGGCCGGAAGGGCCGGGAATCAGAGTACACTACCAGAGAGCACTGGTGTACGGAAGATGCTGAACAGTAGGCTGCACTGAAGCAGTTTGAGCGGGAAAGGATCGAAGATTCTGAAAGGGTTAGAAAGGCCAAGGCCCCTGCGGAGACAGAACGTGCTGTGTGCACAAGCACAGGAACACAGGGTGCTGCGGGCACAGGAATAGTTATGACGGAGCTGGACAGGTGTCTGTCGGCTGCTGATGGCATGTGGTGGGAAGATGACGACCTATGTCTTGCCTACACAGATAAAGACTGGGGACAAAGCCAGCCGGATGATACCTGGTACATTGGCGAAGTAGACCACATAACTAGGAGCGGGCGGTACTTCAAGCCCCCACACTTAGATCAACCAGAGGCGTCCGGAAAGGACAAGGAGGCAGAAAAGCAGAAAAAAAAAAGCTGCTCGAAGAGGAGGCTGTGCTGAAACAGTTGAAAAAGATATAAGCTGACATCTCCATCTGGGGACTGCTTATGGCCTCAAGAGTTCATAGACAAGCTGTCTTTTCCACAATAGACAAGGCCAAACTTTCAATAGATACCACACCTGAGCAGCTGGTAGGACTGGTGTTTCCGGGAGGAGCTTCCCCGACGTTGACCTTTACTAACAAGGAGCTACCGCTTGAGGGCGCAAACCACAACAAACCTCTCTACATCTCTGTCGAATGTAGAGACAAGTGGATACCGGTGGTTCTTGTTGACACGGGATCCGCCATTAATGTGTGCCCGTCGAGGACGACATATGCAATCAGGTTGAAGCCCGCGGATTTTGTGCCAACTGCCCAGGTGATTAGGGCCTACGACAATATCAGCAGAGAAGTGATGGGGACCGTGCAGATTCAGACTCAAGTTGGTCCAGGACAACAGGAGATTGACTTTCATGTCTTGGACGTTCCCGTAACCTTTAATCTACTCCTAGGGCGGCCGTGGTTGCACCAGGTGGTGGCGGTCTCTTCCACCCTGCATCAAATGTTGAAATACCCCCACGGGAAGGGGGTGGCTACTGTTTTTGGAAATTCATCAATCCATCCGCCACCAAAGGTGTCTACACCGGTTCTGGAAATCGAGCATGGCGCGGAGGATGTGTTCCTGTCGGGATTTACCCTAGCCGAGGCCCGGGTCGTACAGAACATTTTGGCTGTTGATGAGGGGTTATATGTCAGCGCGTAGTCTGTGTACCTCATAAACAAGCTCCAACACATCCCTGGGATGGGACTAGGAAAAAGTGGTTGGAAGGGCATTACTATATCGGCCGAAGTGCCGCACAATCTGCATACCTTTGGTTTAGGCTATCTGCCTACCAAAGAGGACTGTGTGAGGAAAGGCAAAGAGATGGCCGGAAGAGCCAGAGCCAAGCAGGCTGGGAAGCATTTTGAGTTGATGCATCGGCCTATCCAGGGCACCCTGAACGGACGCGTCGTCCGGGAGGGGGATGACTTTCCATTTTGCGGCTTCCCAGAACCGTGGCTAAATGTAGAGAGGCAGCGGCTGCCGGGATTTGAGATCTTCTTCGACTTGCAGTTGTCCGGGAATGATGTTGCCAAAGAGCAGACAGACCCATCAGCTGAGGTTGAGCAGTGTAAGGAAGTGGATTTCGAGAAAACCGAGATTGAAATGGGGGTAGCACTAGCTTGTCTACTTTTAGATCCTCCGATCGTACATGAGTGCTTGGGGGATGACCTCTCAGTGTCTATGATTGGGAATGAAACGGCTGCGAGCCCATCTTCAAACATTTTAGATGCGTCCATCGCACCCTCCCTCGTCTGGCAGTACGATGAGGATTCTTATCGAGCAGCACCGGGTCAGGTAGTGAGCCGGAATCTGATTCCACCGAGTCTGTGGAGTCGGAATCAGATTCCACCTCATCCGAGTTTGAGTCTGGTATTCCTGGGGGTGACAACCCAGATGCCACAGTCCTGTCTAGGTCGTCTTTTTCTTTTTCCTTTGAGTCTGTTGTAACAGAGGAATCAGGCGACTTAGAAGTGATTAATGAGAATGGAATGGATGTGGCCTTTGAGTTTTTTCTGTGCCCTTGATTTATTGTATTAATCAGGACTTTCAAAATTTCGATGAAAACGACGAGGAAGAAATTCCTCCGGTTTTGAAATATTTGCTAGAACAGGAACAGGAGAGGTTTGTAAAACCGTTGGTTGATGAAATCATCCAAATTAATGTTGGTACTGAGAAGGACCCGCGGCTGGTCCAGATCGGGTCCACGTTGTTTTCGGAGGAGCGCGAGCGCTTAGTCGCTTTATTAAAAGATTTCAAAGATGTTTTCGCGTAGTCCTACGAAGACATGCCTGGAATCGATCCTGAGATTGTATAGCACCGGATCCCTCTTGACCCAGAGGCCCGACCTGTTAAGCAGAAGCTCAGAAGGATCCGCCGGACTGGGCTATCAAGATCAAAGAAGAGGTCACCAAGCAAATTGACGCAGGGTTCCTGCTGGTATCTGAATACCCAACTTGGTTGGCCAACGTAGTTCCAGTGCCAAAGAAGGACGGCAGAATTCGGGTATGTGTGGACTTCAGGGATTTGAACAAAGCCAGTCCGAAGGACAACTTTCCTCTACTGCATATCGACGAATTAGTGGACTTCACTGCTGGGCATGCGTTGCTCTCATTCATGGATGGATTTTCTGGCTACAATCAGATATTGATGGCACCTGAAGACCGGAGAAGACTGTTTTCACCACCCCGTGGGGGACCTATTGTTATAGGGTGATGCCGTTTGGGCTGAAGAATGCTGGAGCTACATATCAACGGGCCGTGACCACGATTTTGCATGATATGATCCACAAGGAGGTTGAGGTGTACGTGGATGACATGATTGTCAAGTCCAAAGAAAGAGAGGGCCATTAGATCGCCTTGCAAAAATTCTTTCAACGGATCAGGGAATATCGGTTGTGGCTGAATCCTCAGAAATGTACGTTTGGTGTTACAGCAGGGAAAATGCTGGGGTTCTTGATCACACACAGAGGTATCGAAGTCGACCCTTCCAAAATCAAGGCCATCTTAGAAATGCCACCACCAAGGACGGAAAAGGAGGTGCGAGGCTTTCTGGGTAAAGTGCAATTCATAAGACGGTTTATTGAAAAATTAACCTTGACTTGTGAACCACTCTTTGGTCTCCTAAAGAAAGGAAAGAAATTCTAATAGGACGGCCGATGCCAAACTACTTTTGAACAGATCAAACAATATTTATAGAACCCACCTATGTTGTCACCGCCTAAGCCGAGGAAACCGTTGATTTTGTATCTTTCAGTGACGGAAACTAAAATTGGCTGCATGCTTGCACAAGAGTCTAAGGACAAAGTGGAGAGAGCTATCTACTACCTGAGCAAGAAAATGCTGGATTATGAGACCCGCTACACTTCGCTGGAGAAGGCTTATCTGGTCTTGGTATGGGCTACCAAGAAGCTGCGGCACTACCTGTTAGCTTACTCCGTAATACTGGTTTCGAGATTAGATCCCATCAAATATCTCTTTGAGAAACCGGTACTTACGGGTAGGCTAGCCCGTTGGTTGCTTCTACTTTCCGAATTCGATCTGAAGTATATGACGCGCAAGTCAGTAAAGGGGAGAGCAGTAGCAGAGTTCCTAGCCGATCACCCAGTCGAAGGGGATGAAGCAGTTGAGTACCTATTCCCAGACGAGACCATTTTGCATGTTGAAGACGAAACTTGGACGATGTACTTTGACGGAGCGTCAAACCAATATGGGTATGGGATAGGGGTGTTACTGATAGCACTCGACAATTCCCGTATCCCTCTAGCATTCAAACTCCGGTTCAAATTCTCGAACAATGAGGCAGAGTATGAGGCATGTATTGCTGGTTTAGAAGTCGCCATTGAACTAGGGGCAAAACGGTTGAATGTCATCGGGGACTCGAACCTTGTTGTATCCTAAGCTAAGGGAGATTGGAAAGTCAAAGAAGAAAAGATGAGAATCTACCACCAGACCTTGGACACGCTGATTCCTCGGTTTGAGAAACTGAATTTCGCTAATCTTTTAAGAGAAAACAACAGGTTCGTTGATTCACTAGCAACTCTATCTTCTATGATAAACATCCCTTTTGGAGTCCGAATGCATCCGATCATCATTGACTAGAAATTTGTGCCGGCCTACGAGCTGATTGCCGCCATAGATAAGGTATAAGATGAGAACCCCTGGTATTACGATGTTTGGAACTTCTTGGAAAAAGAGGCGTATCCACCAGGGGCAAATGCCAAAGATAACAGGGCGATTCGAAGAATGGCTGCTCAGTTCATCGTCTGCAGGGGTAAACTGTATAAGAGAGGTCATCTCGGATGCATAAGCTGTGTGTTGATGCTAAAGAGTCCAAGCGCCTAATGGAGGCCATCCATGGAGGAGAGTGCGGAGCACACATGAACGGGGTGATGCTAGCCCGAAAAATTCTCAGACAGGTTTACTACTGGTCCACCATGGAGGAGGATTGTATAGGCTTTGTCCGGTGATGCCACAAATGTCAGATCCATGCAAACCGTATGAACGTTCCGCCGTCGAAGTTGTACAACATGACTTCGCCATGGCCATTTTCAGTATGGGGGATTGATGTGATGGGGGCTGTCACTTCGAAGGGGTCCAATGGGCATGAGTTCATTCTGGTCGCGATAGACTATTTCACGAAGTGGGTTGAGGCCCAATCTTACGCGGTGTTGAAGGCATCGCATGTCGCTAAGTTCATCAGGAACAACATCATCTGTCGCTACAAGGTCCCGAACGAGATTATTTCAGATAATGGTTCCTACTTCAAGAAGGAAGTGATCGACTTGTTGGACAAGTACAATGTGGCTTTTCATAAGTCATCTACATATCGGCCACAAACCAACGGAGCAGTTGAGGCCGCCAACAAGAACATCAAGCGTATCCTGCAGAAGATGGTGGAAACCTACCGAGACTGGCCAGATAAGCTGCCATTTGCTCTGTGGGGCTACCGGACTTCAATTCGAACTTCTACTGGGGCAACTCCATATTCCTTAGTTTCTGGGATGGAGGCTATTCTGCCTACCGAAGTTGAGATTCCGTCATTGCGAGTACTGGCTGAGTGTCAGATAGCTGAGGCAGATTGGCAACAAAGCAGGTTCGAAGAACTCATGCTCTTTGACGAGAGGAGACTGAAAGCACTGTACCATGTTCAGGGTTATCAACGACGAATTGCCAGGGCTTTCAACAAGAAGGTTAAGTCCAGGAATTTGAAAGAAGGGGATCTGGTGCTCAAAGATAACCGAGCTCCCATCCATGACCCTAGGGGCAAGTTCAGACCCAATTGGACTGGCCCTTACATCATCAAGTCAATCTGGTCGGGTGGAGCTGTCGTTATGATGGACCTAGATGGCCTAGAGTTCTCCCAACCAATCAACATGGACAATTGAAGAAATACTTTCCCTGAGTGGCTCGCTAGGCCGAAAACCCGAAAGGGCGACCTAGGCAAAAGTTAGAGCACAGAAAATTTGAAATTATAAAAACTGAGCTCGCAAGGTTGAAAACCCAGAAAGGGCGGCCTTGGCAAAAGTTAGAGTACAAAAGGAGAGAGTTAATACACGAGTGAACCAGAGCTGAACTACGTAAGGCTTGATTCCCATCTTTGGGATACGTAGGCAACTTCATCTTGAAGTCCAGCCATAAACACTTCCCCGATCAACTTTGTCCATGTGATCATGTTTGGTCATCTTTGTCTTTTTACATTCAAGAGCTCGGTTGTGATTTCCAGTGCAGTGTTATTCAGACTAGGGGCAACTTTCCAGTTGCTGGAATCCGAGGTTGTACATGTCAGTGATAGATCTCGGGCGTGTCCAGTTGTGATCCATATCGAAAATGGTTTTGAAAAGTTTTAATAAAAGTTGATTTTGCCCAAATTAATCTTTTTACGACTTAGACCATTTTTGGACCAAACGGAAAATTTTCAGTACCCACAATCTTCAATTACATTGATTTCAATACAGAGTTCTCCTACTCTTGAATACAAATTGAAGTTGCTTTTTTATTACATTCATAAAGAAAACTTGAAAGTTCTGATTAAAGCAAATAAATTCGAGGCATAGTCAGGTGTTCCTGCGTCCCCTCCCAAAGCTTGTGGAAGCCTCTGATGCCAAAGTGGGCCCAATCTGCGCCTCCTCATCAAGCCAAGCTATGCACTCATCAGAGAGGGTGCAACTGAAAATGGGAGCGGGGGCTAGAAGCTCTCTCGTCCTCCATGCTGTGGCATACCGAGCTAACTGTGCACCTCGGACCAGAAATGCAGCAAGGTACTCAATCCCCTCTTCTGGGCAAATCTGATCATGTCCAAACTGGTGTCGGATCCGGAAAGAGAAGTAAAGGACACAGTGTGTCAAACCAATCAACTGAATCTCGGGCTGGCGGGTCATGCTGTAGCTCATCGCCGGTAAATTAAGCCAAGGGCAGCGCCAAGCAATGTCGAGAGCAGACAAACTGCACATCCAGTTGCACTACCATCCCTCATCCGGGGCATCAACTAAGCGTCGCCGGAAGAAATAGCTGCAAGCTAAATATGCTGGGCATGAGTCCACAACCTTCAATTTATCCATCAACCATATCTGGAGAGGGATGAAAAATGAGAGATTAAAGAATAGAGAGGTGTACGTTGAGAGAAAAAGTGAGCCTGAGGGCCGAGTGATGTGAGAAATATATGTGAGATGGGGTGGGAAACATTACTTGCAATAGTAGTGGACTCCCCGCGAATCTAGTTGTCTCTTGGCGATGAAAAGCGTCCAAACCCATCAATGTTTCGGCTAGTGTCATGGTGATGCAGCTTTTGGCCTCTTTCAAGCCCTCGGCGACCTCAATCAAACGAGTGCTAAACCCACCGGAACCTGAGGCAAGCAAGAAATGAGACAGCATGCACAAGCAAAGTGCATGTCGCCGATAACCCTGCCAGTGATGGTTGCCACGGTCACCAGCATTAGAAAACTAATGAACCATGCTCGGAATGTCCAGCTCTCCGTCGTGAATCAATGGCCGAGCGTCATGCAAAGTAAGGCCGCACATTCGTCCTAAGGCTTGGATGTAGCCGAACCGGAATTAAGGCAAGATTTCTTCATCACACTCGGATTCCATTAAAGCTTGGAAATCCTCGAAAGTGGGACACATCTCTTGCCCGCCAAAGCTAAAGACGTGTAATGGCCTCTCCCTTTGGCCAATGGCCTCTCCTCTTGTTCTCTGAGCTATCTAAGTGTTGAAGATGTTGAGAAATTGTGATTGGTTCCACTTCCAATGCCTTCCAGTGATGATTTTGCGAAGTCACGCCTGTGTTACTTCAATTTGTTTATCGAGTTATTGTACATTTGTTTATCGAGTTGTATTCTATATTCTTTAAGTCTTTGTCTTGCTTATTGAGTTGTATTTACATTTGGTTAGCTAGTCAAGTTCTTTGTTTTGCTTATCGAGTTGTTTTGTTGTTAGTTGGTTTATTACCTGATTAATGCAATTCAAGTGTTTGGTTTTCAAAACAAGTTCAATCTCATTTACATTGTAATGTAATGCGATGCGATGCGATGCTTAGAATGTACAAATGTAACACTTTTTGGAACAAAAAGGGCTGTTTCATTTCATCATTTTCTTTTGCAAAAGTACATAGTTTTGAAGAAAGCAAAACCTGCCTGAGGCAGTACAATGTGCAAAACTACCAGTAAAAAGGAAAATAAAGCAAAAAAAGAAGAAGAAGGAAAAAACAGCAAAATGTCTGGATCTGTGCCGGTAGCCTCAAGTGCGGGAGTCCGTCCTGGTCCTTTTCCTGGACGAAGGTTCAGGATCACCACCAGCTCCGCCGTCTGAGTCATCTCTAGCCTCATCTTGAGACGACTCCGCCTCTGCATTAGACTCGTCATCATCAGGGGAAGGCTCCCGTGAACTACTCTCAGCATGAGCTCGCCTGTGTCTGCCTCGGCTGTGGATCGTCATCCCCTGCCTGGCTTCCCTTGCTGCTCTGGGAGGCGCTGAAGGTCCTGCGGGAGCGCCTCCTGTGGCTGGTATCTGGAATGGGGCCTAAAAAGGAAAATTAGCAAACGCATCAGTTGTGCTATGCAAAGTCGAGTGTGAATACTGAATACAGTGTATGAGTACAGTGTGTGAATGCTGTGAGCAGTGTATGAATGCCGAGTGCAGTGTATGAATGCTATGAGTGCCGTATCAGTGCCGTGAGTGGTATGTGAATGCAGTGTATCAAGTACCGTATTGATAATGTGATGTATCAGATCAGTATGGAATAGAATGTGCGAAGTTTTGGGACTGAGGTTGAAGGGATTTACCGGGATACCGTAAATGGTCAACAGATCGATGTTCCTCTGCAGCATCTCCATCACTGAAGCTGCCAGCTCCAAAGACTGACTAGTATACTCGATCGAAGCCTGCAAGAGTGTTAAAATCATTAGTATTCTGCGGGATATTAAATGAAATGAAATGACTGTACAGAATGCAAAATATAGTACATACCGGGGTCGAGCCGCGAACTCTGACAAGCTCATGATCAGCCGGAGGAGGAGCGATGGGTATCTGGTAAGTCTCCCCACCCTGTCCTCGACATGTCATGGTAGTAGGCAAGGCTGGCCACTCAACTCCCCACCCCCTCCAAGACCCACTCCGGTCACGGGCCTGAGTCGCCCTCGGTGCTCCTACTCCTGCTGCTGGCGCTGCAGGCCTCTCTCTCTCGACTCGGCAAGCACTGGCCAAGGGTCGCATCAGATAAGTCTCGATGAACTTGGCATAATCGCCCTCGTCTCTGAAGAAGTCAGAGTCCTAGCCGATCGTATAGTCCATTATCTCCTCCCGGGTGTACCTCTCGGTAGCCCTCGTATGGGTAGGAGGTGGCCTGGGGACTATCTGCTCTGGTAGGCCCAGGGTCTGACGCAGAAAGCGCTCCCCAAAATACCAAGCCCGGCAGATCGGACCCTCCAGCAAAATCTGAAATCGGGCAGTCTCCCGAGCACCTGCATACTGGTCCCGTACCGCATCCGACAACATGGCCCAAGGCTGCCAGGTGATCTGCAAATGACAGGACATACAGTTTGTTATCTACTGTTGAAAGTACAATGTAAAGCGAAGCTTAAATAAACTGTAATGTTTGACATACCTTAGCTGCGGTGATGGTATCGAAATATCTGCGGAAAAACAGGAAAGACTCCTGTGGCCTCCGCTCGCACCTGACGTCATAGCGATGAGAATAGGGAACGCCGAGGGGTATCTTCACATCCGGCACTGGGGCAAGCCTAGGAAAGTAGGCATACACCCACAACTACAGAGTGTAATAGGGTAACAATGAGTATGCTTCTTAGATAAAGCAGAATGCAGATAAAGCAGAAATCAGAGAATATGTGCAGTGTATTGTGCAGTGTGTGCAGTGTATTGTGCAATGTACAGCCAGTGTAAAGCAGATTGCGTGTATGCATTGTGTGTGGTATACAAATAATGTGGAGCAGAATTGTAAAATAGAAAGGGAAAATGTACCTCTCACGCTCGCCAGTAGCCTCCGAGCAAATGTTCGCTGCGACGAGAGGATGAGCTCATATATCCATAAAGTGTGGCCAAGCCTGCGCCACCCCAGTCGTAGCGCCGGATCCGCGTCACGTCCACCAATGCACTCAGCAGATAAAGAGTGACTGTGTTCGCTCGGTTGGTGAATAGGGTGGTCCCCAGTAAGAATATGATGAACCCGCGGGCATACTGCTCCTTCTCTTCACAGGTCGTCGGCGCTTGTACTCTGAAGTGGTCTTCGAACCAAGAATACCTCACAAACCCTGGTCGGGAGAGAGGTGGCCGAGCGCCGAGCAAGAACATCTGGGCAGCGTCTCACTCATCCATGTCAGTGTCAAAGGGAATCGGATCACCCCATACTCCGATGCCGGTGAGCATCGAGAAGTAGAAGGGAGTCATCGTCATCTCCCCTGTAACAGAAAGGTGGAAGGAATCGGTGGTGTCCCACCACCTCTCCACCAGTGCACCAATAAAGGGCCTACTCCCAGTGAGGCACAAGAGTCCCATGCAAAAGATGCCGAAGCCGGCCTGATCAACGATGTGGCGGACCGCATCAGGCAACTCCATGTACCATCCTCAGGCAATGGTGTTTCCATACCCCCGGAAGGCATGGGAATCTCCCTATGTTCAAAGAAAAACAGTATATGAAGCGGTGTCAGAAATACAATGTTTGAATGTGTTCAGAGTTGATGAAAATGCAGCGTGTGTGCATGTGTTCGAGTTTACATAGATATCGGGTGTGGGTGTGCTCACGGTGAACTAAGCATGTGATGTATCAGTGTGTACGGGTTGTTCAGTTAAAGAACAGTATCAACTATCGAAGTTGTATGTCCTACATTACAGAAAATGAAAGAAAGGAAGAATGTACCTCAGCAGCACTATAAGAGAGGTGCGACTCTGGCTTGTGTAGCAAGAGCTCTGTAGCACGTCCGCGGGGGACCTCGGCTACAGCTCGGACTCGATTTTGTTGTCGCGGTTCTAAATCTGAACCAAAGAGTCCAACTCTGGCAAATCGTTTTGAAGAAAACAGATTTTTGAAAAAGTAGTGCCAAACATGGACTGCTTTGCCAGATTACAGAGTCGCCACCTAAATATTTTTAATGGGGGAATTTAGGAAACCCTGACTCGGTGCCGAAGGCCACGTGTCCGTCATCACCAAAGTGACTTGGCTCGGGAGCTTGGGTACGATCGGGGAAGGTCAGCTATGAGCACCCCCTTTCGCCCGGTCCGAAGACCGGCCTCTACTAACCGTGATATCCGTTTTTGAAAACTTTACGCGTTCTTATTCCAGTTATTAGCCTAGAATTACTATGTGATGCGCACAACACAAAAGTATAGACTAGATTGCCTAATTTGGAAATACACATTGCGTATCCGTTTTGTCTCGAAAAACGTGTTGGTTTTTGTGCTACTCGCGAGTAGGCTAAAATTCGGATTTCAACGAGTTGTTCCAACTCAGGCAATCCAACCTCCACCCACAGGCATTCAAATAGTAATATCACATATAAGCATTTAGCCGCATGGCAATCCTATTGTCATGGCGAACATTCACACGCATGCGATATGCTAAAGCAATAAAAACTTACATCGTACTCCGTGCCAAAACAGTAAACTAGTTAGCAAACATGCATGACCTAGTTCATGTTAAGTGGCTAATGCAACACAGACATAGATGCAATCTAGAATAGGCTCGGCTAACCCTAAGCATGGCACGTGAAATGTTACAACTATCACGTATTCAAATTGGAATTGAAAATACGATGCGGTTTGTATGATGCGCCGAGCCCGGTGCATGTAAACAAATGCATGAATGCACGCATGCATTGCATAAGGTATGCTAAAATAAATGTGCCCTAATCTACCATTGTAAGCAGGTAAATAAAAGGGATAGAAAGAAGTGGGGATTGGAAGACATACACCCACTCACACACACTTATTACAAATTCGCCCTCACTCGGAGGGACCAAAATAATAATACAGTCCGGAAATAATACAGTCCAAAAGAAAGAATGGATTATTACAAAATTCTAATTATTAAAATTAAATCAAGTAATTAAAAGAAAGGGGGCCTCAGCCCTGCCTCGGGATGTGCGAATGATGCATGCTCGTTGCGACTTGCTCGGAAAAGCCTACACCGTGCCACTGCTGCCTCTGTTTTTTTGCTGCCCTGCCTCCCTGGAAAATTGCTAAAGTCCCGGGACACCTTCCACATACCCTGAGGATCACCACCGGCTGAAGGGTTTGGCCACCGGCTGCGGGGTTTGGCCACCGACTGCAATGAAAGCTAATCGGCACAAAAGGATTGCCGGTCGGCACTAAAGAGTGCCGGTCGGCACTAAATTCCTGCAGGAGACAGTTTTGACAGCAACAAACAGCAGCAGTGCATGATATGGAATTTTGGGACAAATGTTTGCACCAACCATACTTCTTATCATATTTGTGACTCAAGGGAGTATAGTCCTTGGTTCTCGGACCACCAATCGCGCATTTCGATGCGTGATGGCCCAAGAACCGAGTGTGCAAATTTGATTTCAAATGTATGTAATGCAAACAAGCACATAAGGGTGCTAAGCCTCTATCACACTCACTTCAAGAGGCCTAGCATGCATGTCAATACAATGAAGCCCTAAACATGTCATCTAGCATGCAATGTGAACAATGTAATGCACTCATGCAAAACATACAAGTAAACATGCAAGGCGAGCATGCAAACCAAATGAAGGATGGACTTAAACATGGATTAGGCAGCCCTAAATAGGCCTAAAACAGTGGCCATAGTGTCATGGGAATGAGGGCTAGTGTACACACAAACATGCATGCATACAAGGTCCAACACTTATGCATCAAAGAGCAACTTTTAAGCACACTTAAAAGAGGGTAAACATGGATACATGGCATGCTTAGAAAGCTCTGAAATCATGCTACAAAATGATGCCAAATCAAGCAACAAAGTAGGCTAAGCATGCATACAAATGGTCCAAGCATTAAGGCAAGCCAATGAGGCTTTGAACCACACTTAGTACAACCACACATGGCAATACTTAAACAATTAAAATCAGAGTTTTAACACATAAAACTAAGCCCAAAGGACCCCCTAGATGGCATCTAGATGGTTCAAATTCAAAGGTATGCATTAAGGCCAAAACATGGAGTACACAACACATACTTTTAGAGCACTAAAGAGACAACTAAGGTAAGCATACAAGCACACCAAAAGGACTGAAATAGCATGCTAGATGGTTCCAAACCACTAAAATGATGCAAGCAACACATGCTATATACTCATGCACTTAAGGCTAGCAAGCCAAAATGCAAAGTGGCTATACAAGGCATGTCATGGATGACCTAAACAACCAAAAACAGATCTTATACATGACAAAATAAGCACATTTCCAGTGTATGACCAGCCACAAAAACAGAAGCAAGATAGGCTAAGAAAGCATGCAAGATTACGGTAAATCACATGGATTTCAAAGCAAGTAGCACATGGAGTATGCAAACAATGTTGAGCCCTTCAACAATGTTGAAGAAGGGCTCAAAATAGGCCTATTCTTAGCTTACATCATGCTCTGAAACAGATCATACACAAGCCAAATATTCTATGCAAGAAACATGGCATACAAGAGGATATTGAGATAGGTGCTAGATGCAGCCACCAAACGGCAAGGGGTCCTCAATCAAACATGAAGAGGACCCCAAAATAAGACTATATGAAGTTTGGGTCGGAGCCCAAAAGTGCTTGCAAGCAAGGCTTAGATATGGATCAAGAAAAGGCTAGAAAAGGGAGAAAATGATCTCACCCTTGAAGACTACCCTTTTGGTTGCTTCTTGGCTTGAGTTGCAGCACCTTTGGCCTCTGAAAAACTTCTCCAAGCTGCTGTGATGGAGTAGTGATGGTAGTGCTATGGATTGGTGAAGGAATGGCCAAGAACAAGGGTGTTTGGAGGTTGAATGAGAGAGGTATAGTGATATATGGAGGGATATATGTATCTATATCAGATATATGTATATATCCTCTGGTTTTTTGTTCAAAAACCACCAACCCTAGACCAAGGAGAAGAGGCATCCTTATATAGGCAAGTATATGCACTAAACTTAGAGGCTAAGTTAAAGAAAAAGGGTCAAAGGGTTCAAAGGGGGGGTGCAAGGCTTCTAAAGGAAGCTAATACAGCTGGCCAAGCTTCTCCAAGAAGCTTGGCCAAAGGGTTCACCTTCTAGAAGCTTAGAGGGTTCAAAAGGGCTCACAAGGGTGCAAAATGGGCACATGTATGCATGTGGGTCGAGTTCTGTGCATCCCAGCTGGCACAGCTGGTATGCACCAGGCTTGGGGGGTGCAAAGGGTTCAAACCGGCCAGAAGATTCGATCATTGCCCAAAATAAAGTGCCGGTCGGCACTCTTTTCTGCCGGTCGGCTAAATAGAGTGCCGATGGATGATTCCTTGGTCAAAACATGGCCGGTGGGTATGCAAATCGAAGCCCCGGAAGTTAGCTTTCCAACCGCGCAAACCTTGCATCAAAATTCCTTCTGTGCAAAAAGTTATGCCCTTTTCCGTGAAGTCGCGCAGACTCGATCCAAACGGAATGATCCCCTACTTCAACCAACCATATCTCCCCCACCCGAACTTGGATGTAAGAGATTCTTGAGTACAAAGTGAAGCCCCGGAAGTCTTCTTTCCAATGATGGTGGCCTCATAACTTAACTCCAAGTATGCGGATGAATGGACCTGATTCAGCGAGGGCTGCGCGACTCGCTTCTACCCGGATTCATGTCGAACTTCTCCCAAACCTATTTTCTTCCCTCTTCTCCTCTTTTCTTGAACTCCAAACCCTTAAACAAAGTGTTTGGAAAGTTTTGCCTCTCTTCTTGTCGAAGAAACTGAACCTGTGCCCTGCACATCTCTCAACACCGAGCAAACCATCAGTCGCGCCCAAGTCTTCGGGGCGGTCAAAAATGGGGTGTCTACAGTTGCCCCTCTTTGACAGAACTCGAAAGTCATAACAATGACGGGAGTGAATGTCAAAGCCCAGAGACGACCCATTTTTGACAAGGCCGAAGACTTAGACAAACAGGCAAAATATAGCTGAATAAATGGTTGTGCCCACAGGCTGCCTACGTATCCCTTTGCAAGGAATCAAACCAGCGTAGTTCAGGGGCGGGTGCAAATGATATGCAGGAAGACTTTTGAAAATTGGACTCATACGCTACGCGAAGCCGGTTTGAAATTTGGACTTATACGCTTTCGCGAAGCCGGTTTTGACAAGTAAAGTGCACAAAACAGTGCGAGGCGCAAAAATAGCGCGAGTGAAGTGTAACGCACAAGACAGTGCGATAAAATGGATGCAAAATGCAGGTAATGTGCACAAAACAGTGCGATGCAGAGTGAATGCACAAAACAGTGCTAAGCAGATGCACAAAATAGTGCGATGCTAAAGGTGTACAAAATAGCATGAGCAGGGTGAATGCACAAAACAGTGCGATACCGATAAAGTGCGCAAGATAGCACGATGCGCAAAATAACGCGAACAATGAATGCATGCAAAATGCAACCAGGTAAAGTGCGCAAAATAGCGCGAATGATACAATGCACAAAATAGTGCGATGCGCTAAAAGCGCGATGCGTTAGACAACGCGAATGCACAAGACAGTGCGATGCGCTAAACAGCGCGATGCGTTAGACAACGCGAGTGCACAAGACAGTGCGATGCGCTAAACAGCGCGATGCGTTAACAACGCGAGTGCACAAGACAGTGCGATGCGCTAAACAGCGCGATGCGTTAAACAACGCGAGTGCACAAGATAGTGCGAATGCACAAGATAGTGCGATGCGCTAAACAGCGCGATGCGTTAGACAACGCGAATGCACAAGATAGTGCGATGGAATGCACAAGACGGTGTGATGCGCAAAATAGCGCGATCGAATGGATGCAAAATGCAAGTAAGGTGCACAAAATAGTGCGATGCGCAAAATAGCGCGAATCATGAATTGCACAAAATAATGCGATGCGCAAAATAGCGCGAATGATGAATTGCACAAAATAGCGCGATGCGCAAAATAGCGCGAATGAAATGCAATGCACTAACAAGTGCAAATGGGGTGCGCAAGATAGCGCGAGCAAATGTAATGCACAAAATAGTGCGATGCGCAAAATAGCGCGAATGAAATGTAATGAGATGCACAAAATAGCGCGAATGCAATGTAATGCACAAGACAGTGCGATGGAGGTGCGCAAGATAGCGCGAAGATGTGATGCACAAAACAGTGCGATACGCTAAACAGCGCGAATGATTTGAAATGCACTAGACAGTACGATACGCTAAACAGCGCGAGTGATTTGAAATGCACTAGACAGTGCGATACGCTAAACAGCGCGAGTGAGATACAACCACAAGATGCACATAACAGTGCAAGTGAGATACAAAGTGTAAGTGCACAAGATAGTGCGAGTGAGATAGAATGCACAAGAAAGTGCGATAAAATGCGACTTCTATGCATGAAACAAGCAGAGCATATTCTATGCAGAATCGAAAGCAAGCATTTTCTATGCATGAATCATAATGATGTGCGACACGCACGTAGTAGAAGTGTATGTGAAGGTTCACATTCTATGCAGTAGAGGAGCATCAAATATGTACTCTGGTGCCTCTGATTTACCTCTTAGAGGACTTTGCAACACACTCAGCTCGAAAAGGGTACACCCTGTTCATATTGGCGAGAGATAACATCTGCTGCTGCTTTAATTGTCGTTCTGACTTGAAGCAGGCTTACACTTGAGGTGGAGGCGCACTCATACTTCGGTAGCATTGACAAGGCCTGAAGAGGTACATCCGGAGTACAATCACGGAATTTGCTGAAGGCAAAACACACTCAGATGCTTCAATTTTCCCTCTTTTCTTTTGCTTTGCAGTCCGAAACCTATATAGCTTCAGATAGATCCTGGTCCTACTGTTCTCACATGACCTGGGTTGAACCCTGCGGTTTTATGAAAGAACAAATTCTGTTTTGCACAAATGTGGAGAATGGCACAGCACTCTGAGCACAAGATGATTTGATTGATTTTTTTTGAAATTAAGAAATGAGCTCTTAACCGGGTATTGAGCCTACGACTGAACACAGCGAAAAAGACTCAACAAAAGAAAACAAAGGTAAACAACCTAAACACATCTATTGACACTCGAAACGACTCAAAACAAGAATCGAGGCAGACAAAACAAAACACAAGACTCAAATGTGCACAGGGAGCCTGTTTCACCGGGTATTATTTCCCACCCTTTCTCATTTGTGATACTCACATCACTCGGCCCTCAGGCTCGGTTTTTCTCTCAAAACCTTCTTGCTCACTTCTCTCTCAACGCACATCTCTCTATTCTTTAATCTCTCAATTTTTTATCCCTTCCCAGAGTGGTTGGTAGATAGACAAGAAGTTGCGGGCTCTTGCCCCTAGCATTCTGCTAGATTCTTTGTTCACAACAGTGAGTTTCTCCCACAGAGGGGTTGTGCTACAACTGGGTGTGTAGCAAATCTGCAGCTAACATCGGTTGATGATGCCCTGCTGGGGAGTTTGGACGTGGTTAGATCTGTCCAGATGAGGAAGTGGTTCGTGCTTCGCACTTGGCTTGATACCTCGTTGCTCGGAGGATGAGAGAGCTTTCTGCATGTTGTTGTTGACTTCAGTTGTGCCCTTTCTGGCAGGTGGAGTGCCCTTCTTGGCAAGTATGTTGATGACGGGGAAAAGACAGAACACCTGACTCAACTGTGCCCCTAGTTCATCATTTTGACCATTTTTTGGTTTTAAAACAATTTTGACCAACATGAAAGTTAGATTAACATGCTTATTCGATTTTTGATTTGAAATCATGCAAGTCAGGTTGTAAGCACTAAAAATTTTCCTTTTTTGGGTCCAAGAAAATGGTCCAGTTTTGGAAAAATGGAATGATTTTTGAGAGAATAGTCAACCTCAGTAAAAATTCTCAAAAACTGTTTTTGCAAACGGCCACCGCTCAACAAGCAGGGAACCAACTCTTTGAGATGCACAACCTCGGACCCATAGCAATGGAAAATTGCCCCTTGTCTGAAGGACACTGCATGGCAACGGAAAGTTGCCCCTTGTTTGAAATGACACCGCAGTGCATTGAATGGCAACGGAAAGTTGCCCCTTGTCTGGATAGCATCGCAGTGTACTTGTAGTCAGTCCTCAGAGCGGCGAACACAACCAGACTCTCGGATACAGAGGAGGCAAAGATGATCAAAACCATCACATGGACACAATTGAATTGGAAATGTTTATGGCTGGACTTCAGAGTGAAGTTGCCTACGTATCCCAAACATGGGAATCAAGCCTTACGTAGTTCGGGGGTTAAGGTACACTCGGGTATTTAACCTCTCCTTTTTATGCTCTAACTTTTGCCAAGGCGCCTATTGCAGGTTTTCGACCTTGCGAGCTTTGTTCTTCTTTCTTTTCTTCTTTTTTTTTCTATTCTTTTCATTCTTTTTTCTTCTTCTTTTTTGCATTTTTTTGTATGTTTGCATTTTTTCTTTTTTTTCTTTTTCTTTTAGGCTCTAACTTTTGCCAAGGCGCCCGATGCGGGTTTTCGACCTTGCGAGCTTCTTTTTCTTTTTCTTTTTTTTTCTTTTTCTTTTAGGCTCTAACTTTTGCCAAGGCGCCCGATGCGGGTTTTCGACCTTGCGAGCTTCTTTTTCTTTTTCTTTTTTTTTCTGTATTTTTTTCTTTTCCTTTTGTATGTATTTTTTGCTTGCTCTAACTTTTGCCTGGGTCGCCCTTCCGGGTTTTCGGCCCAGCGAGCCTCTCAAAGGGTAAAAGTGTAGCAAGTCCATGCCAAATGGTTTTAGGGTTTTGATACCATCCGTACCCAGGAGAGTGGCTGTCGATTCGCAAGAGAACTCATCTTCGGCTCTTCGGGCACATCTGACATCTTTGCCCCTAGTTTGAGGGGGGGCTTCTGATCTAGCTTCCCAAGCCTCTCTTGACGACATCTGATCTTCTTGATTTGACTTTCTTGCCTCTTGTTCGAGGGCTGTTCCAAATCTGGCCACACAGACCTCACATCATGATTGTCCTTTGAACGTTCTGAATCCAAGTTTAAGATTTGAAAGCAAAGGGGTTGAGTCTCGAGGCCGAGAGCGATCCTAAGCTACACAATCTCAAGAGCGATTCCACACATGTCTTCGCAGGACCGCGCAAAACATTTTTTTTTTTTTTGAAAGTTTTTAAGAAAGCGACAAATCGCTCGCGCTGAAGACAGTGTAGGACCAATCTGGATCAAAGCTAGGGTCCTTCTCAGTACTCACACTAACAAGCATGATTTCATTCATTAAGGGCTTAGCATGCCTCTCTTTCTCTCAATTGATCAAATTTTTGCAAAACCCGAGGAATTCCTTCCTCTTCGTTTTCACCACATTGTTTAGAAAAAGTTTTGAAAGACTTAGGTCAATGCAATAATTTCAGAGCACAAAAGAGCAGGTAGAATGCACTGCCGTTTCATTCAAGCTTTCTGGCACAACTGGCACAAGGCAGAAGCGGGCACAAAAGCATGAAAAACCACTCTTGTTTCATTGAGATCTGTTGGCACAACTGGCTCCCTGGCAGAAACAGACTCAAAAGAAAGCAAAAGGACAAATACAAAACAAGATAGTGATGTCCGAGGTAACACTCCCGGAATCACCTGACTTCAACAAAACAGGACTGACTCGATACAACAAGACAGACCTGAAATAAAAAGACTGACTCAACATAAAGAGACAGACTCAAAGCAACAACGACAGAACTGACTTAGTACCCAAGCCAGAGCATACAAAAACCAGCATTCGCAAATTCTCAAAACAGTGCGTGCCATATGTCACATCTGAAGTAAACTGAGCACTGCCCGCAGGTGGTTCATCCCCTGATCACATAACAACACAGGTCCAGAGTACCCGAGGGATATAAGACCCTTCTGGAGCTATGGTTCCAGGACTACCTAGCAAAAGAGGAATCATGCAGCATCTCAGCCTGATTTCACCAAAACAGATATGAACAGAGCTGAACGACTGTGTTCTATTACTGATCACTGTTCCCCGAAATCACTGCCCCAAATCTGAATCTGATACCCGCAGATATAACTGATTCTCAAAAATACTAATACTGGTGCCCGCAGGCCGGATACCCAGACTCGCAAACTGGTATATGCATTCCCTGTAGAGATACACTCTAAAAGCACATAGCAAGTAAATGAGAGCCAATACACCCCTATGTTGGGGTAAGGTTTCCCTGTCCTATTCTGTCAGGAGCTAGGGTTTCACTACGCACGCAGCGGTTTCAAACAACCTATGATCGGGTAAGCAACCTGTCCTAGTTTGGAATGGTCACTATGGATCCGAATATGCACTAGGTCGAATGGTCAAAAAGGGTGCCCCGGTAAAACCGGGGTTTGTGTTCCCATACTGGCAGAGCCCGCAACCGGTCAGCCTTATGGTCATGCCTTGACAAGACAAGCCTCCAGCAAACCGCTCAGGAATAGCAGATGGCCAACACGGTGTCCTAGGCGCACCAATGCACGTGCAATGCAAAGAAACACATAACTGAAATCAAAACAGGATATCACGAGTTCGAGTCAAGCTCTCTAACTCCCCAGCAGAGTCGCCAGAAACTGTAGCACGTCCGCGGGGGACCTCGGCTACAGCTCGGACTCGATTTTGTTGTCGCGGTTCTAAATCTGAACCAAAGAGTCCAACTCTGGCAAATCGTTTTGAAGAAAACAGATTTTTGAAAAAGTAGTGCCAAACATGGACTGCTTTGCCAGATTACAGAGTCGCCACCTAAATATTTTTAATGGGGGAATTTAGGAAACCCTGACTCGGTGCCGAAGGCCACGTGTCCGTCATCACCAAAGTGACTGGGCTCGGGAGCTTGGGTACGATCGGGGAAGGTCAGCTATGAGCACCCCCTTTCGCCCGGTCCGAAGACCGGCCTCTACTAACCGTGATATCCGTTTTTGAAAACTTTACGCGTTCTTATTCCAGTTATTAGCCTAGAATTACTATGTGATGCGCACAACACAAAAGTATAGACTAGATTGCCTAATTTGGAAATACACATTGCGTATCCGTTTTGTCTCGAAAAACGTGTTGGTTTTTGTGCTACTCGCGAGTAGGCTAAAATTCGGATTTCAACGAGTTGTTCCAACTCAGGCAATCCAACCTCCACCCACAGGCATTCAAATAGTAATATCACATATAAGCATTTAGCCGCATGGCAATCCTATTGTCATGGCGAACATTCACACGCATGCGATATGCTAAAGCAATAAAAACTTACATCGTACTCCGTGCCAAAACAGTAAACTAGTTAGCAAACATGCATGACCTAGTTCATGTTAAGTGGCTAATGCAACACAGGCATAGATGCAATCTAGAATAGGCTCGGCTAACCCTAAGCATGGCACGTGAAATGTTACAACTATCACGTATTCAAATTGGAATTGAAAATACGATGCGGTTTGTATGATGCGCCGAGCCCGGTGCATGTAAACAAATGCATGAATGCACGCATGCATTGCATAAGGTATGCTAAAATAAATGTGCCCTAATCTACCATTGTAAGCAGGTAAATAAAAGGGATAGAAAGAAGTGGGGATTGGAAGACATACACCCACTCACACACACTTATTACAAATTCGCCCTCACTCGGAGGGACCAAAATAATAATACAGTCCGGAAATAATACAGTCCAAAAGAAAGAATGGATTATTACAAAATTCTAATTATTAAAATTAAATCAAGTAATTAAAAGAAAGGGGGCCTCAGCCCTGCCTCGGGATGTGCGAATGATGCATGCTCGTTGCGACTTGCTCGGAAAAGCCTACACCGTGCCACTGCTGCCTCTGTTTTTTTGCTGCCCTGCCTCCCTGGAAAATTGCTAAAGTCCCGGGACACCTTCCACATACCCTGAGGATCACCACCGGCTGAAGGGTTTGGCCACCGGCTGCGGGGTTTGGCCACCGACTGCAATGAAAGCTAATCGGCACAAAAGGATTGCCGGTCGGCACTAAAGAGTGCCGGTCGGCACTAAATTCCTGCAGGAGACAGTTTTGACAGCAACAAACAGCAGCAGTGCATGATATGGAATTTTGGGACAAATGTTTGCACCAACCATACTTCTTATCATATTTGTGACTCAAGGGAGTATAGTCCTTGGTTCTCGGACCACCAATCGCGCATTTCGATGCGTGATGGCCCAAGAACCGAGTGTGCAAATTTGATTTCAAATGTATGTAATGCAAACAAGCACATAAGGGTGCTAAGCCTCTATCACACTCACTTCAAGAGGCCTAGCATGCATGTCAATACAATGAAGCCCTAAACATGTCATCTAGCATGCAATGTGAACAATGTAATGCACTCATGCAAAACATACAAGTAAACATGCAAGGCGAGCATGCAAACCAAATGAAGGATGGACTTAAACATGGATTAGGCAGCCCTAAATAGGCCTAAAACAGTGGCCATAGTGTCATGGGAATGAGGGCTAGTGTACACACAAACATGCATGCATACAAGGTCCAACACTTATGCATCAAAGAGCAACTTTTAAGCACACTTAAAAGAGGGTAAACATGGATACATGGCATGCTTAGAAAGCTCTGAAATCATGCTACAAAATGATGCCAAATCAAGCAACAAAGTAGGCTAAGCATGCATACAAATGGTCCAAGCATTAAGGCAAGCCAATGAGGCTTTGAACCACACTTAGTACAACCACACATGGCAATACTTAAACAATTAAAATCAGAGTTTTAACACATAAAACTAAGCCCAAAGGACCCCCTAGATGGCATCTAGATGGTTCAAATTCAAAGGTATGCATTAAGGCCAAAACATGGAGTACACAACACATACTTTTAGAGCACTAAAGAGACAACTAAGGTAAGCATACAAGCACACCAAAAGGACTGAAATAGCATGCTAGATGGTTCCAAACCACTAAAATGATGCAAGCAACACATGCTATATACTCATGCACTTAAGGCTAGCAAGCCAAAATGCAAAGTGGCTATACAAGGCATGTCATGGATGACCTAAACAACCAAAAACAGATCTTATACATGACAAAATAAGCACATTTCCAGTGTATGACCAGCCACAAAAACAGAAGCAAGATAGGCTAAGAAAGCATGCAAGATTACGGTAAATCACATGGATTTCAAAGCAAGTAGCACATGGAGTATGCAAACAATGTTGAGCCCTTCAACAATGTTGAAGAAGGGCTCAAAATAGGCCTATTCTTAGCTTACATCATGCTCTGAAACAGATCATACACAAGCCAAATATTCTATGCAAGAAACATGGCATACAAGAGGATATTGAGATAGGTGCTAGATGCAGCCACCAAACGGCAAGGGGTCCTCAATCAAACATGAAGAGGACCCCAAAATAAGACTATATGAAGTTTGGGTCGGAGCCCAAAAGTGCTTGCAAGCAAGGCTTAGATATGGATCAAGAAAAGGCTAGAAAAGGGAGAAAATGATCTCACCCTTGAAGACTACCCTTTTGGTTGCTTCTTGGCTTGAGTTGCAGCACCTTTGGCCTCTGAAAAACTTCTCCAAGCTGCTGTGATGGAGTAGTGATGGTAGTGCTATGGATTGGTGAAGGAATGGCCCAAGAACAAGGGTGTTTGGAGGTTGAATGAGAGAGGTATAGTGATATATGGAGGGATATATGTATCTATATCAGATATATGTATATATCCTCTGGTTTTTTGTTCAAAAACCACCAACCCTAGACCAAGGAGAAGAGGCATCCTTATATAGGCAAGTATATGCACTAAACTTAGAGGCTAAGTTAAAGAAAAAGGGTCAAAGGGTTCAAAGGGGGGGTGCAAGGCTTCTAAAGGAAGCTAATACAGCTGGCCAAGCTTCTCCAAGAAGCTTGGCCAAAGGGTTCACCTTCTAGAAGCTTAGAGGGTTCAAAAGGGCTCACAAGGGTGCAAAATGGGCACATGTATGCACGTGGGTCGAGTTCTGTGCATCCCAGCTGGCACAGCTGGTATGCACCAGGCTTGGGGGGTGCAAAGGGTTCAAACCGGCCAGAAGATTCGATCATTGCCCAAAATAAAGTGCCGGTCGGCACTCTTTTCTGCCGGTCGGCTAAATAGAGTGCCGATTGATGATTCCTTGGTCAAAACATGGCCGGTGGGTATGCAAATCGAAGCCCCGGAAGTTAGCTTTCCAACCGCGCAAACCTTGTATCAAAATTTCTTCTATGCAAAAAGTTATGCCCTTTTCCGTGAAGTCGCGCAGACTCGATCCAAACGGAATGATCCCCTACTTCAACCAACCATATCTCCCCCACCCGAACTTGGATGTAAGAGATTCTTGAGTACAAAGTGAAGCCCCGAAAGTCTTCTTTCCAATGATGGTGGCCTCATAACTTAACTCCAAGTATGCGGATGAATGGACCTGATTCAGCGAGGGCTGCGCGACTCGCTTCTACCCGGATTCATGTCGAACTTCTCCCAAACCTATTTTCTTCCCTCTTCTCCTCTTTTCTTGAACTCCAAACCCTTAAACAAAGTGTTTGGAAAGTTTTGCCTCTCTTCTTGTCGAAGAAACTGAACCTGTGCCCTGCACATCTCTCAACACCGAGCAAACCATCAGTCGCGCCCAAGTCTTCGGGGCGGTCAAAAATGGGGTGTCTACAAGCTCCAATGGTGCGCCTCGCATGTAGCTCCTGAACTGACGGATGCTATCAGGAGGCAATATGTGTATCGCCGACCGGTATGTTGCGGGGTTGAATGGTCGAACACTCAGCGGCAAGAGCTCGACCTCAGGGTCCGTATCCATCTCCAGGGGAGTCCCACCTCGTGGAATGTCGTCCGCCATCTCGAGAAGGGTGCAAAAATGGCCGAGGGTATGGAAAATGGGTGAAAATGCAAAAAGTCAACCCGAAAGTCAACCCCGAGGGGTGAAAAATGGTAGAAAAGGTTGGAGTGTAGGAAAAGGCACGAAGATCGAGGTAAACTCAAGGGAAACAAACCCCAAGTGAAGGAAATCGAGAATAGGGCAATGAAATCGTGTTTCGTTCAGTTCAAAGTGTTTGGAATAACGAAGGTTTCGCGAATCGGATGTCGCGAGAGGCTCGAAAACAAGGGAAAAACACGGATCGAAGGGAGGAAAATCATCTAGGGAGAGAGAGGAATGATTTTTGACTAGGGTGAAGTGAGAATATAAGGTTTGGAACCCTATATTTAAAGACCTGAGGCAAAAGGTCAAAACTGTCCCAAAATTGTCATTTTTGGCCGATCAGCCAAATTGTTAGCCGATCGGCTAAATATTTAGCCAATGATCTCCTTTTGTGGCCGATGGATGGCCGGTGGCCTCCCCTTGTGGTCAATGCACCTCTAATGCCCTTGTTTAGGTCATTTATGTTGATTGGTACCCTTATCTCTCAAGACAGTGCAAGAAAATACACTTTTGAAACTTAACCGGCCTTCATGTTGACCTCGAACCGTGTTCTCCGTGTGCGGCACTTGATACGCGCGTGGTGTATCCTTTTTTATATTGCGAGATTCGATAATCGCCTTGAATATGTCGCATTATAGTGTTTTGTCATGTTTGCAATAAGCGCGCTTGTTATGCGTCTTCTCGCTCTTGCATTGAGCATGCCTTGTCTTATGTTGAAGTTACATCTCAACATCGCGAATAACATACCTCTGTCATGCTTGCATTGTCATGCACATCTCTTTCGCATTGCTTGACACATTGTTATGCGTTGTCGCGCATGCTTTACTTACATGTGTTTATGCCTTTCTTGCTTTGCACATTGTATGCATTGTCGCGCATGCTTTACTTACATGTGTTTATGCCTTTCTTGCTTTACACATTGCTATGAGTTGTCGCGCATGCTTTACTTACATGTGTATATGCCTTTCTTGCTTTACACAT
Organism: Camellia japonica; assembly: GCA_030407325.1. Lineage (NCBI taxonomy): Eukaryota > Viridiplantae > Streptophyta > Magnoliopsida > Ericales > Theaceae > Camellia > Camellia japonica. The sequence continues at coordinate 162,878,063 of JAPPVO010000029.1, forward strand.
TGCTTGCGTTGTCGCGCATGCTTTACTTACATGTGTTTATGCTTATCCTCGCATAGTTATGCATACACTTAGGCTGCATTGTCATGCACCCCTCCGCATTGTTATGCGTCACACTTAGGTTGCATTGTCATGCACCTCCGCATTGTTATGCGTCACGCCTAGGTTGCATTGTCATGCACCCCTTCGCATTGTTATGCGTCACACTTAGGTTGCATTGTCATGCACCCCTTCACTTGCGTTGTCACGCACTTTTCACTAGCATTGCTATGCATGTTTCTAATGATATTATACCTGTTAAGCTTCTTTCTTATGCATGCACGATATTGTATGTACGGTTCATTTGAAGCTGGCGCGACCAGACGAACCGGACGGTATTGTATGTACTCCGCGTGAGACGTAGTGAGAATTGTATAATTCTCTTACATCGTTTCTGCATGAAATGTAGTTTGATTCTTATTCGCTTTCTTAAAATGTTGTATTTGTTTTGCATGAATGCTTCATTACAGCTCTCTTTGCATGATCATAAGTTATGCTCGGCATTGTGCATGTCATTTGCATCTTGCCCCTGCCTGCGGGCGCATCTCTTTGTTATCTTGTATGCTTGTCTAAGTCTTCGGCCTTGTTGAAAATGGGTCGTCTCTGGGCTTTGACATTCACTCCCGTTATCTTATGACTTTCGAGTTCTGTCAAAGAGGGGCAACTGTAGACACCTCATTTTTTACTGTCCTCAAGACTTGGACGTCATCGTTTGAACACTCGATGATCATCCATGCTCGTGTTCGTTTTGAGTTCCCAGAGGTCTCAGTCGTGCGCCTTGCCTCAAGATCTCTCGACTTGTCTGTTTTGTGCTTGGTTGTGGACCAAGGACTTGTGGTTTTGCTTCTAAGGGAAGAGGGTGGCTTGTTGGCCATCCCCTCAACCCATCGGCTAAGGCATGATGCCATCGGCCATAAGTGTTGGCCGATCGGCACTCTTTTTGGTCGATCGGCCATATTTTTGAGCCAAGACCTTTCCATCTACTTTTTGCAGATATTTTATGTCAGCTGTGACAGCTGGTGGGCACAATTCTCATCCTCCATACACGTGTATGGAGGGATTGCATTCAAGACTCAAGCTTGTTGAACAAGCTTGAGAATTGAAATTCTATAAGAAGGGAGCCTCCCCTCTCTTTCCAGAGGTTCAGAAAATTGAGATACAAAGTTCTATATCTCTCTCTCTCTCTCTCTACATTTTACCTCTCTCTCTTGTTTTACCTTTGTTTGTGCTCAAAAGTGTAGAATCTTCATACTATTGCACACAAACACCTAGTAGAACACCATCCCTTGGTTGCTGAGGTCCTTAGGAGTTGGTTTTAGAGTTCTTGGAGTGGTTTAAGCTCAGAAAAGGTGCTGGAGTGGTGTTCTTGAAGGTGTTCTTCAAGGGTGAGTAAACTACCTTTTAATCCCCCATTTTGGCTTAAGCTTTTAGACCTACTTGCATATTTTTTTAAGCTTAACTCTAAACTACAAAAAGTTCTGATTTTTTATGCTTGTGATGTTTGTTTAAGGTCACTTTTTGGTTGGGGGTAGTTTACCCCCTCTTAGGCCTTGTTTGGCCTTGTTTTGTGCTTTCCCTTTTGAGCTTTGGGACCATCTTGTTTTGACCTTCCCACCACTAAAATCTAGGGGATTTTCAGTGGTGGAGAAGTAGTTTTGGAGTCTTAAATAGGAGAAGGACACCCCCCCTCTCCTTGTGTCTCATATGCTTGCATTAATGGCTCATAATAGTAGCATGTTTGCTTAGCATGTTTTGGTTTCATTTCAGCAAGTATTTGGTGTTATTTTAGCATGTTACACCTCTGTCTAAAGTTGGTTTAATAGCCTCTTGCATGCACCATGCACTTGTCATGCAATCCTCTCTATTGCCTTAACATCATCATTCTTGCTTGTTTTGGCTCAACTCAAAGAAGCTTTTAGTCATGTTTTACCATGCTCTAGCTCTGATTTGTATTGTCTTGGTCATGCATGCATTGTTTTGTATAGCCATGGTTCAACCTTGCTTGTTAGCATTGAGTTTCCAAGCCATTAGCATGCATTGCTTGGGCTACTTTCATGATTTGGCATCATTTGTAATGATATTTCAGTGCATGTTTCATGGTCATACACTTGCCTTTGTTATTCTTTCAATGCATTGGGAGGTTTGTGTTTTAAGCCTTAAACATGAGCCATTATGCATGTCTTATTGCTTAAGCTTTTGGGATGCCATCTCAGTGGGTTTTTGGGCTTATTTTGACATGCCATAACTCTGATTTTCATTAGTTAAGTCATGCCATATTTGGTTGTAATAGGTGTAGTGTAACACCTCTTTGTTAACCTTGCATGTTTCATGCTTTTGGCCTTTTCTTCTAGCTTGTGTTGGCTAGGTTCGAGCATGATTTTGGTCTTGTATCGACCTGCCTTGGGACTGTTTTGGTTGCCCTTGGCCCTTTGGGGCTTGCTTTGCACGGCCATGGTGTAAACCCCTTTGCTAGCCTTAAGCTTCGAGCTCTCTTGCATGCTATGCTTGACTTGTGTGCATGATTTGGCATCATTCTTCACATGATTTCAGAGCTTATTTCATTGCCACATTCTCATGTTTGTCACATGTTGCTCATGTTTGAGGATTGTGCATTGTTGCCTAGTGATAGGCCAATTGGAATGCATGCTTGTTTTGCATTTTATTCCATCATTTCATTACATTTGGCCACTGATTTGGGCATGGCTGAGGCCTGTCCATTTTGGTTTAAGTCCATCTTTTGCATATTGTTGTATGCTTGTTACATTTTGCATGTTGTTGCATGCTTGTCTTTGCATGTTGTTGCACGCTTGACATGTTGCATGTTGTTGCACGCTTGCTAGTTTGCATGTTGTTGCATGCTTGTCCATCTTTGCATGCATGCATGTTCGTATGTTTAGGTTGCATTTTGCATGTTTGCTAGTTTGCATTTTGTCACATGCTTGTTTAGGTTGCATTGCATTTGGCATGCTTGTTACCTTAGCCTTGTGTGCATGTTTGAGTCATATTGCATTTGGCATGCTTATGTTGCATTGCATAGCTTTTCCATGCTGCATGCATTGCATTGTGTTTTGTTTGGGGCGTCAAACCAAACACGAGGACTGAGGGATGTTTCGTACTTGAAGTGACGAAACGTGCCTCAATCCTCGGTCGCCGACACTCTTAATTCAACATGATAGAGTGTGAGGCATTTGTGTGTTTTTGTGCATTCATTCCATATTGATTTGTACAATTCGGCCTCTTTGGCCATCATGCATCGAAATACGTGATTGATGGCTCGAGAGCCGAGCACTACACTCCTTTGAGCTTCAAACATGATAAGGGGTGTAGTTGCACAACATTTTCTTGCAAATGTATTGCCATGCCCTTGTTTGTCCTCTGCTGCAACAAAAGGAGCAGTTTGCAGGAAGAGATGGCCGATCGGCTATCTGGAGTGCCGATCGGCTAACAATTTTTTGCCAATAGACTAAAAAGTGGTCGATGACCCCTTTTCCTTAGCCAATGGCCATATCTTTTGCCCGATGGACTCTCAGAGTGTCCATGAGGTGGTTCAGAAGCACCACAAAGATTTTCACAGTTTTCGGAGGAGCATAAGTGTGCAAACAGAGGCAACATGGGGCATGGCAACTGATTTCCGAGCGAGGTGACCGAGCATGCATCATTCATCACTTCGAGGTAGGGCTGTGGTAGCCTGTTTTAGTTTCATACTTAGCTGTTTTGTTACTTAATTAATTTGCTTAATTAGTTAAGGTTTTATAATAATTAATTAGCTAGGGTAGTTAATTAATTAGTTGATTTGTATTATTTATTTGGACCCTCCGTCGAGAGGGCGAATTTTGTAATAAGTGTATGTGAGTGTGTGAATGTCTTCCAACCCCAAGTCTTTCTCCCTTTTACTTAACCTCTTACGATGGTTAGTTCTAGGTCATATTTTGATTAGCATCCTTATGATTGTATGTTTGCATTCATTCATCTGTCTTGCATGCATCGGGCTCGACGCATCATACTAACTGCATTGTATTTCAATACCGATTTAAATACATGTTATCGAGTTGCATTTCACATGCCATCTTAGAATAGCCAAGCCTATTTCTAGTTGCATTTTGCATGTGTTGCATTAGCCATCTTAACATAGCTAGGATCATGCATTGATTACTAACTAGCTATTGTTTTGGCTCGGAGTACTAGGTAAGCTTTTACGCTTTAGCATCTAGCATGAGTGTGAGTGTTAACATGACAGCATGCTTGCCATGAGGCTAACTGCTTAAGTGTTTAACTGCTTGAATGCCTGTGGGTGAAGGTTGGATTACTTGAATTGAAACAATTCATCGAAATGCGAGTTTTAAGCCCACTTGAGGTGGCAAAATCATGTTTTCTAAGCCCATTTGAGGGTGGCAAACCCACGTCTTAGCCTACTTGCGAGTAACACCTTCAAACCATTTTCAAACAAACAAACATGAGATGTTTTGTTCCAACTTAGGCGATCTAGTCTATACTTGTGTGTTGTGCGCATCACGTAGTAAAGCTAGCTAATAACCGGAATAAGAACACATGTGTTTTCAAAAACAAGATATCATGCTTAGTACAGGCCGATCTTTAATCGGGCGAGCGGGGGTGCTCATTGCATGACCTTCCCCTCTCGTACCCAAGTTTCCGAACCGAGACAACTTTGGTGATGACGGACACGTGGCCTTAGGCACGAGTCAGGGTTTCCTAAATTTTTCCAAAATAAAATATTTAGGTGGCGACTCTGTATCTGGAAAAGCAGTCTATGTTTGGCACTTCTTTACAAAAATCAGTTTTCTAAAATGATTTGCCGGATTTGGACTCTTTGGTGATTTATCGGTCTCGTATTGCACTTTGCAGGATTAGATTCAGAACCGTGACATTTGAGTCCGAACTGTAGCAGCCTAATGAACAAAACGGATTTTCGCGCCAATCTCGCGCGCGAAGCCGGGACATTCGGGCACGTCTATAGAAGGGTACGTGGAGAGAGGCTTGTTTGATTCAAGGTAAAGTACTTATTTTTCGCCTTCAATTAAAATTACCCTTTTATGCTTTTTTGTAATTTTTTTGGAAAGAATTTTTATTGGTTAATGTTGTTATTACAGAGAACAAATTAAAGACGATGCATTATTAAAAATTATTAAAGCTTTTACCAATTATACCGGACATGAGATTGCACAAAACAAGTATGTTGATATTTTTTTTAATTATAATTTGAAGATATTTGAATTCATGGGTTTTAATTTGCAGTATGTGGATAGTTACCAGCCGGTCCCATGCAAACAAATTAATACCCACCAAGTCCTGGCTTATTTCAGTTTCCAATTTTACCCTTGAATGTCACACCACACGCGTGAATCAAAGAGTATATCACGAGGTCTACCCTGTGCGCGTGAAACACACGCTCCTTCTCAACTGTTCTGATTTGGAAACCATTCTGAGGCGATTTCCGATTTGGAAATCAAAACAAACGAAGAGATTTTCCCTGTATCTCCCATCGTTTCCAAAGAAATCACCTCTGTTTCGATCAATAATCTGATTCCAAACAGATTCCAAGCAAATCCTTCATCGTTTTGATCTATATTCCCTATTTCGTTCATCTTCAACAAACATGCGAATGAAACGTGAGTCGTATTCATCTTCCGTTCTTCTTTTATAACTATAATTAAGTGGTATTGAACTTCATAATAATCACATCTTCATGTTCATTTGCTATACAATAACAGATTTGCTTATTTTGCCCAATTCAGTGAGAAAATTTGCTATAAGAATGATACATTTGCTTAATTTTCTTAATTGAGTCATAAAATTTGTTATAATGATGGATTTGCTTCCCTTCTTCGTTCATAACTATAATTGAGTTATAAAATTCACTATACAATGATGGATTTGCTTACTTTTGCTAATTCAGTGATAAAATTTGATATACAATAACAGATTTCATTACTTTGCCCAATTCTGTGAGAAAAATTGCTAAAAGAATGATAGGTTTGCTTAATTTTCCTAGTTGAGTGATAAAATTTGTTATAATGATGGATTTGCTTCTCTTCTTATTTCATAACTATGGATTTGCTTCCCTTCTTCTTTCATAACTATAATTGAGTAATAAAATTCGACTTAAAACTATTTTCAATGTGTATCATACAGTACTAATTTATGAGTGATATTCAACTTCATAATAATCACATCTTCATGTTCATTTGCTATACAATGATGGATTTGCTTACTTTTGCTAATTCAGTGATAAAATTTGATATACAATAACAGATTTGCTTACTTTGCCCAATTCAATGATAAAATTTGCTACAACAATAATAGATTTGCTTAATTTTCCTAATTGAGTGATAAAATTTGTTATAATGATAGATTTGCCTTCCTTCTTCTCTCATAACTATAATTGAGTGATACAATTCGATTTGAAGCTATTTCCAATCTGTACCATATAGTATTAATTTATGAGTGATATTCAACGTCATAATAATCACATTTTCATGTTCATTTCCTATACAATGATCGATTTGCTTACTTTTGCTAATTCAGTGATAAAATTTGCTATACAATGCCAGATTTGCTTGCTTTGCCCAAATTAGTGAGAAAATTTGCTATAAGAATGACAGATTTGCTTAATTTTCCTAATTGAGTGATAAAATTTGTTATAACGATGTATTTGCTTCCCTTCTTCTTTCATAACTATAATTGAGTGATAAAATTCGACTTGAAGCTGTTTTAAATCTGTACCATACAGTATTAATTTATGAGTGATATTCAACATCATAACAATCATACCTTTATGTTCATTTTCTATACAATGATGCATTTTCTTACTTTTGCTAATTCAGTGATAAATTTGCTATACAATTGTGTAGACACCCCATTTTTGACCGTCCTCAAGACTTGGACGTCACTGATTGAACACTTAGTGATCACCCTTGTTCGTGTTCGTTTTGAGTTCCTGGAGGCCTCGGCTGCGCGCCTTGCCTCAGGATCTCTTAACTCGTTCGTTTAGTGTTTGGTTTTGCGCCAAACACTTTTTTTGTTTTTGCCTTGGGAGGCAGGGAATGGCTTGTTGGCCATCTCCACACTCCACCGGCCTTCCCTTTACCTCATCGGCCATTCCTTGTTGCCACCGGCCATTGTTGCTTGTTATCAATGGCCGGTCGGCACTCTGTGTGGCCGACCGGCCCCTTTTTTGGCCGGTGATCTATTTTGCCGGCCGGTGACCCTTTTGCACCTCCCTCAGGCATGGTGCATGCCAGCTGTGCCAGCTGGGAGGCACAGACCCCAGTCCCCATGCACGGGGATGACCATTTTGAGCCTTTGACCCCCTTTTCCTTCTAGAAGGTTGGACCCTTTGGCCAAGCTTCTTGGGGAAGCTTGGCCAGCTGTCTTAGCTTCCTCTAGAAGCCTTGACTCCTTTGCACCCTTTGCCCCTTTTCATTTAGCTTCTGGGAGAAGCTTCAAGCCATTTCCTTTGTCTATATAAGAACCCTTCTTCCTCCTTTATCTAAGGGTTGGATTTTTTGATCAAAAAAACCAGAGATATACATATATATATATATATATATATATCTGTCAAATATATTATCTCTCTATATTTCCCTCTCTCTCCTCCTTTATGTGTGTTTTGTGGCCTAAAAGTGCATTTTTACCTTAGTTTTGCACTAAGACACACACTACCACACCTTACTTCGACCTTGAGGGGCTTGGAGGGTTTGTTCTTGAATTTGTGGACTGATTTTGATCAAAAGAAGAGGGCTGCATTGGCTGTTCATTAAGGGTTCTTCAAGGGTAATCTCTTTACTTTAGATTCCCCAATCTTGCATTGCTTTTTTACCTATCTTGCATATTGTTTTAGACTTTGTGTATAACTAGAAAAAGTCTTATTTTTGCATGCTTGAGATCTCTCATTAAGGTTGTTTTGGCATTTGGAGTCGACCTCCCCCTCTTAGCTCCATTTTGGCCTCTTTCGGTACTCTTTTGTTAAGCCTTGTTTACCTTGGTGTGTTGGCCTTCTCACCACTGAAATCCAGTGGATTTTCAGTGGTGAGAAAGGAGGTTTGAGGTCTTGTATAGGGGAGGGACACCCCTTTCCCTTTTGTGCTTCATTTGTGCATGTTTTGGTTCAATATGGTAGCATGCATGTCTAGTTGTTTATGGCTACTTTTCAGAGGCTTTTGGGGTGTTTTGGGTCATATTATATCTCTGTTCAATGGTGGTTTGTTGGCCCTTAGCATGCATATTATACTTGCTTTATATTCCTCCATGTTGCCTAGGAATGCATCACACCATTAGACCACCATGCTATCATATTTTGGCCTTGCTTCGTGGAGTCCTTGGTCATATTTTTCATGCTTAAGGTCTGTTGGCCACTGATTTGGTCATGTTTGACATGTTTGGTATAGTTGCTATGCATTGTGGCTTGTAAGCCTTGAGTGTGTGAGTCACTAACATGCCTAGTTTAGCTTATTATCATCATTTGGCATCATTTGAGATCATATTTCAGTCCATGTAATATGGTTTTACATTGTCATTTGTGTCTCTTTCAATGCTTTGAAGTGTTGTGTTTTGTGCCTTAAATGTTGGTCGTTGTGTATGCTACCATGTTTAGACATTTGGGCTGCCATATCAATAGCTTTTGGGGTGTATTTTGGTGCATTGAAACTCTGTTTTTGGTTGAATAATCCATGCCATGAGTGGTCATGATAATGGTAGTAAAATGCCCCCTTTTATGCCTTAGTCTTAGGCCCCTTGGTTTGCATGTTGGCATGGACATTTGCCCATCATTTAGGCCACTTTTGGCTACTATTTTAGGGCATGGTCGAGGCCTCCCATTCCAGCCTAAGTCCATCCTTGTGCATGATTGCATGCTTGGCTCGTTGCCTCTAGTTGCATGCTTGCATAATTGTCCATGCTTGCCTAGTATTCGCATCTTGTATGCTCTAGTACTTTGCATGCTTATCATGATAGATTGCATCACATTTGACATGTTTTGCATCTTAATCTCATATTGCATTCTTGAGCCATGTTTGTCTACATGCATTACATTGTTTGGTTTGGGGTGTCAAACCAAACTTGAAGGGCGAGGGGTGTTTGTACTTCAAGTGACAAAACACGTCTCAACCCTCGGCCGCCGAGGCCCTTGACTCTAAATATGATGGGGTCTTAGCATTCATTTATGTGTTGCATGCATTTTATATTGAATAGCAATCTTGACTTCTTAGGCCATCATGCATAATTGATGGCTCGAGGGTCGAGGGTTATGCTTCCTTGAGTCCAAAACATGATAGGGAACATGATCATGCTTACATTTGCTTGAAATTCCATGCCATACACTGTCTGTCCTTTGTTACTATCAAAAAACCAGTTTCTGCAGGGAGTTTTGGCCGACCGGCCATACCGAGTGCCGACCGGCCAGTAATGTGTGGCCGATAACATTAAAAGCCAGCCAATGGACATTTGCCATGGCCGGTGGGCATTCCCTCTAGCCGATGATGTTTTGCAGTATGCAGGGAACATGTCCCAACACTTTGGTAGTTTCCAGAGAAGCAGGGCAGTGTGAACAGAGGCAGCAGTGGCATGGTACGGGTTTTCTGGGCGAGACGGACTCAAGCATGCATCAGTCCTGCATCCCGAGGTAGGGCTGCGGCCACCTTCTTTCTGCGTTTATTTTTGTTAAATAATTAAGGGTCTGTAATATTTAATTAGCTAGGATAGTTGATTTGTTATTTGGCCTGTATATTCTTTCGGACCCTCCGAGCGAGGGCAAATGTGTAATAAGTGTGCGTGAGTGTATGTATGTCTTCCAACCCCACGTCTTTCTTCCCTTTTATTTACCTGCTTATGATGGTAGACTAGGGCATATTTAAATTAGCACACCTTATGCTATGCATGCGTGCATCCATGCATTTGTCTTACATGCACCGGGCTCGACGCATCATACTAACTGCATTGGTATTTCAATTCCGAAGTTGAATATATGTTAATTGCAGCATTTCATATGCCATCTTTAGGATAGCCGAGCCTACCGTAGTTGCATCTTGCATGCGTTACATTAGCCATCTTAACATGAACTAGGATCATGCATATGATTACTAACTCGTTTCTGTTTTGGCTTGGAGTACTAGGTGAGCTTTTTATGCTTTAGCATACCGCATGCGTGTGAGTGTTAATATAATAGCATGATTACCATGAAGCTAGATGCTTATGTGATAAACTGCCTGAATGCCTGTGGATGAAGGTTGGATTATTTGAGTTGGGATAATTCGTTGAAATCCGTGCTTTAGCCTACTTGCGGGTAGCAAATTCCAAAACATTTTTAAAACAAAACGGATATGCAATGCTTGTTTCCAAATTAGGCGATCTAGTCTATACTTGTTTGCTGTGCGCATAAGATAGTAATTCTAGGCTAATAATCGGAATAAGAACACATAAACGTTTTCAAAATCGGATATCATGGTTAGTAGAGGCCGATCTTCGGATCAGGCGAGAGGGGGTGCTCATAGCTGACCTTCCCCAATCGTACCTAAGTTCCCGAGCCGAGGCAACTTTGGTGATGACGGACACGTGGCCTTTGGCACCGAGTCAGGGTTTCCTAAATTTCCCCATTAAAAAATATTTAGGTGGTGACTCTGTATCTGGCAAAGCAGTCCATGTTTGGCACTTCTTTCAAAAATCTGTTTTCTCAAAACGATTTGCCGGATTTGGACTCTTTGGTTCAGATTTAGAACCACAACAAAAACGGGAGTCTGAACTGTAGCACCGAGGTCCCTCGCGGGCTTGTTACAAATTGTTTTCATCTTCATCATGATACTTCATGTTCTTTTGCAATTTGCAATCTAAACTTTGCTATACAGTTATATATTTGCTTAATTTGCATAATAGATTGATAAATTCTACTTAGTTTACCTAGTTCAGAGATAAAATTCTTCTTAATTTTCAATGTTCATGCTCAATGTTTTTGTACAGATGTTGCCAGTCATCATAAAAAATTACGTCGTCGAGAAACAAGTTTCTCAAAGAAGAAAAAGATTGAAAAAGTTGAGTTTGTTATAGAGCCAACAACACATGAAAGTGAAAATCAACTAAAAGTTCAACCTGAATCTAACATTGACAATGAGGAGCCCAAATAGGAACCACTGAAACAACCTATAGAGCTCCACAAACCAAGAGGGAAGAAAAAAATTGATGGAAGAAAAACTAGGACTGAACAGATACATGATAATGAAGCAAAGTATGTCTACCGTTCCAACATTCAATCTCTTATCAAAATTTTCAAGACAACAAAACTCAGAAAGGAGCATTTGACAGTATTGAGAAAGACACCTTTTTCACTTCTGGTTGATACATTGAGTGAAAACAAAGTTAAAAGAAGAGATTCAATTAAATATGATGATGTGGTTGCAAAAATTTTATAAACTTACCAAATGGATGGAACCACATTTGAAATTGCTGGGAAGAAGCTGAAGTTGAAAAGAAATGACTTCAAATTAATTTTTGGGATTGCATGTGGACAGAAGAAGATGAACCTTGCATACAGAAGAAAAAATGAGGTAGCTATGGTGCAAAGAAGGAAAATAACCGAGAGCAGAATGACAAGTGCTTCAATCCAAAAGTTGATAACGAAACTTCTGAGAAGCAACAACAATGAAGATGTAGAAGATGTCGTTAGGCTTATGTGCCTTCTGGTTTGTTTGCTTTTGTTGTATCCGGGTACTGGGACAACAATCGGTTGGGGGTTCATGAAATACCTTGAGAATATTGACTAAATGAAGTCTTATGATTGGTGTGGCGCAGCAAAACAACATCTTACATGTCACGACCCCATTCCGCCCCTAGTAGAACGGTGCCGTGATGGCCAGTAATCCGAGATTACCAAAGGCCAACTTTCAAAATTCACACACAACAGAGTCCATAAGAGCAGTGCATAAGTCAAATGGAATGGCATACATCTTTACATAGCTTTAATACAACAAAACGAAGTACAAAAATACATCTTGACCAAAAGGCTTCTCAGCCATCAAATACAAAATACAGTGAAATACAACTAAGAAGCATGATCTTCAAGATGCTACAAAAGTGCAAAATCCAAAACAAGTGGCAAGTACATCTAGGCGTTACCGCCGTCCTGCTCGTCACCTACATATATATAGAGAGGGGTGAGCTTGGATACTCAGTGAATGGTATGAATAATAAAGGGGTTTGCATGACTGATATTCAAGATCTTTATCAACGATACATAACATAATTAGTGCAAATTGAGGGATGAACCAAGTCCATCTAGCAAATCTTTCAAGCTTCAAAGGATGCTTACTAGCATCAACATAGTACAAGTGATGACATGTCGAGCAAACAAACCCACGCGGTAAACCGTCAGTGGCAAAACAAGGCAAGACAAGGGAGATATCTCAAATCAATGGTGCAGTTGCATTATAGTCCCCTGGCACTGAGGACTTGTGCTACAAATGCTTAGAGTCCCCTAGCACGTACGGACTTCCAAATTTGTGCTGCAAGTGCTTAGAGTCCTCCAGCACGTAAGGACTTCCAAATTTTGTGCTACAAATGCTTATAGTCCCCTAGCACGTACGGACTTTCAAGATGTCATCAAAACAAGATATAATACTTGATATACAAAATAGGAATAATCATTCATGCTTACAAATACTTTCCAAAACAAAGCAAAACAAGGCTTTTATCAAAACATTGTAACATAGCTTTATTAAAAATACCACTCACATAATTCTTCAAACGTCGGGGTCAAGGCAAGTCCAAGTCCTACAAATACATGGCAAAGTCTGTTGAATGCACTTTCAAACAAGTTTCACATGCATACAGATGATCTCGGCATTCTTCAAAACTAAGTTAAATCAAAATGAAACACTGTTTCTCATCTCGGGAAAACATGCTGGGCACCAACCAGGTCTAGGCCGAGGTTCCACACCTCCTCGCCGAGGTGTGGTCCTGAGGGCCACATTCAAGGATATGAAGTTGGGAAAATCTGGGTTTCCCTCTGCTGAAGAACATGAACGTGAAGAACATGAAAAACATGAATGCTCAATCACAACTTGTTATTTCAAAATCTGGGATTTTCATGCTATGAGTTCGAAAACATGGACCTGGGTACCTATACTTGAAGGTCATATGAAAACAAACACAAAAACATGGTTCTTGTTACAAACTTTCGGATCAAAACAAGACTTTTCATCAAAAACACATGAACACTACTTTCTCTTTCTAAAACCAACTTTAAATCAATACATGGCATGCAGAACAGATTCGATCATGCAATGCAGCTGGATGATCGATCAGAACAACAAGAGTGGGTTAAGATTCTAACCTCAAAACTCGAATCCAACGGTTCAAACCTCGAAGATCAAGCTTGGAACGCTACTACTCTCTCAAGAACTCTTCTCCTAGAGCTTCTCTCTCTACAAGGCAAGATTTGATACAAAATGATATGTTTCCAGGTCTGCCGGCTGACTTAACCCTCAGCTCGGACACGTGGCGCTACCGGATTGGGTTACCCCAAAAAAATGACTGATTGACAAGACAAGACTATGACAAAGTGTGTTCAACAAGCTAGGTGTAGACGTCCCCGAACGCCCCGGGAGGGTGAGTCCCGTTTTGTTCATATTGGGTTTACTACAGTTCGGACTCGATTTGTCACGGTTCTTAATCTTGAACCAAAGAGTCCAAATCCGGCAAATCGTTTTGAGAAACAGATTTTTGAAAAGAAGTGCCAAACATGGACTGCTTTGCCAGATACAGAGTCGCCACCTAAATATTTTTTAATGGGGAAATTTAGGAAACCCTGACTCGGTGCCAAAGGCCACGTGTCCGTCATCACCAAAGTTGCCTCGACTCGGGAACTTGGGTACGATTGGGGAAGGTCAGCTATGAGCACCCCCTCTCGCCCGGTCCGAAGACCGGCCTCTACTAACCGTGATATCTGATTTTGAAAACGTTATGTGTTCTTATTCCAGTTATTAGCCTAGAATTACTATGTTATGCGCACAGCAAACAAGTATAGACTAGATTGCCTAATTTGGAAATAAGCATTGCATATCCGCTTGTTTTTTGAAAAATACTTTGGAATTTGCTACTCGCAAGTAGGCTAAAACACGGATTTCAAAGAGTTTTTCCAACTCAGACAATCCAACCTTCACCCACAGGCATCAAGCAGTTTATCACATAGCATCTACCTCATGGTAAACATGTTGTCATGATAGCATTCACACACATGCGGTATGCTAAAGCATGAAAATACTTACAATCGTACTCCGTGCCAAAACAATAAACTAGTTAGCAAACATGCATGGTCCTAGTTCATGTCAAATTGACTAATGCAAACATACAGGATGCAATTAGGGTAGGCTCGGCTAACCTAACATGACATGTGGAATGCAATCAATTGATGCACGTATTCAATTTGGAATTGAAGTACAAATGCAGTTAGCATGATGTACCGAGCCCGGTGCATGCAAGACAATGTATGGATGCACGCATGCATAGCATAAGGTATGCTAATTTAAACATGCCCTAATCTACCATCATAAGCGGGTAAATAAAAGGGAAGAAAGAAATGGGGGTTGGAAGACATGCACACACACGCACCCACACTTATTACACATTCGCCCTCGCCCGGAGGGACCAAATAAATATTACAGATAATTAACCTACAAGCTAATTAAATATTACAAATTGCCTAAGTAGTTAACAGACTAACTAAGCTAGGAAAAACAGTAAACTGCCTCGGGAAGCGGGTCCAATGCAATGCGTGCTTGGTCTTGCTCGGAAGTGCACTACCATGCATAGACTGCCTCTATTTTCCCTGCTCTGCCCCTCTGAAGACTGCCAAAGTTTCTGAACTGCTTCCCTGGACATTGGGGGACACCACTGGCTGAGTAGAATTGCCACCGGCAGTGGGATGTGGTCATCGGCTGTTGATGAGTCCATCGGCCACCAATTGATTGCCGGCCGGCACTCTGTGCAGTCGATCGGCAAGAAATTCCTGCAGAACCTGTTTGACAGCAGCAGAGGACAGAGCCTTGCATGGCAATGCAACTCAAGCCATGTATGTACCAACCAAGCCTCTTATCATGCTTATGACTCAAAGGGACATGGTCTTGGTTCTTGGACCACCAATCAAGCATTTTCATGCATGATGGCCCAAAGACCAAGTTGTGCACATTGATTTCAAATGCAATGCAAGCTAACAAATAAAGCCCAATCCCTATCACTTGATCAAGGGACAAGGCATGCATGCTAGATGGAATGCAACCTAGGCATGTTAACTAGTATGCAACATGGCATGAAAGGGAAGCATACAATGCAATGCACATTAGGCACACAACCTTAGGAACAAAGCAAACAAGCATACCACAATTATGCAAACCACTAGCATGCAAGATGGAATCTAACACATGCAACATGCTAGGCATTCGACCAAAGGAATGCAAGGCAATGCAAGTGATTTCAAGCATGCAACATATGCAACCAAAGCATGCAAACATGGTACAATGTAACAACACTTGAATGGCATGCAAGGGATGGATTTACACTAATTGGACAGCTCTAGATTAGGTCCAAAACAGTGGCTAATGTGCTCAAGCATGGAGGCAAAATGACATGCAAACATACATGCACTTATGGTCGAACATTTAGGCATATTAAAGCAACTTTTAAGCACACTCAAAAGGCACAAACATGGACATATGGCATGCAAGATAAGCTCTGAAAAATCATGTTACAAAAGGTGCTAAGCCAATTAAACAAGACCAACAAGGCATGCAAACAAAGCCAAAAGAAACCAAGACAAGCCAAGAGGCTTAAACCAAGACCAAGTCCACCAAGCCTCACAAGGCTAAGAGGACTTAAAGCAAGTCTAAGAAGGAAGCCTGACAACACCCAAGGAACACCTAGATGGCATCTAATGGCTCAAGTATAAAGCATACACCAATGCTTAACATGGAGCATACAACACAAACATTTGGAGCATCAAAAGAGCTATGAAATGCAAGCATGTGAGCATGTTATAAGGACTGAAATGGCATGTTGGTGGTTCCAAACCACCAAATCAAAGCAAGTAATGCATGCTACACATTCACACACTTAAGGCTAAACAAGCCAAAATGCAAAGGGACTATGCAATGCATGTCATGGCCGACCAAAATGGCTAAGGACAGACCTTAAACATGGCAAAATAAGCACAAAAGCTTCACAAAGCCAAGCCTAAAACATGCTAGAACAATGGTTTACAACCTAAAACATGTTAAGGCCTAAACATGGCATTACAAGGTAGGTATGCTAAGCATGCATGGCGTACCAAAACCAACTTAAAACCATGTTATATTATGACAACATAAGCATGAAAAACAGCCAAGGCCATGATCAACAAACCCTCAAACATGGTGCTCCCTCAAGAGGCCAAAAATGGTCCTTTTTCAAGGACAATAGGAGAGGGGTGGCCCTCTCCTTCTTGGGACTTCAAGGTACCATCCTTACCACTGAAATCCTCAAGATTTCAGTGGTGAGGAGGCCCAAACACCAAAGTCCCGGAGCTCACTCAAAATAGCACAAAATGGAGGCCCCTCAAGGCTTAAGAGGGGTCAAACACCTCCAAACCACAAAACACTCTAAACAACTATTTAGAGGGCCCAAAACAGAACTTTTTTGTATTATATACTAAGCTCAAAAACAGTTCTAAGATAGGCAAAAAAGCAATGCAAGAAAGGGGTAAAAAGGACTAGTTTCTTACCCTTGAAGAACCTCTTCAACAATGATGAACCAGCCTCTTCTTGAGCTCCAAATCAGCTTCAAAGCTCCAAAGACAGGCCTCAAGAACCTCAATTCCAAGAGGATAGTGTGATGGTAGTGTTTGTGTGCAATCCTAAGGCTAAAACACACACTAGAACACACAAGAGAGATATAGAGATAGGAAATATGTATAACCCTAACCCTAATCCAAAGCTTCTCTCACAATGCTCTCTAACCAAAATCTCTAACCCTCAGGCCAAGAGACAAGGGCTCCTCTTATAGAGGAGCCAATCTTGTAAAGCTTACCAAGGAAGCTAACAAGAAGGCTATCCCTCCATACACGTGTATGGAGGGGAACAAAATGCTGGACAACTGTTTTAAAATATCTGCAAAAGCAGATGAACAGTAGTCGGCTGCTCAAAAATGCCATTTTGACAAAATGGACTGCCGACCGGCAACAAAGAATGCCGACCGGCAATATACATTGCCGGTGGCAACAAAATACCAGCCGGTGGCCTCTAGCCATGGCCGGTGACGTGTGGGGATGCCTCACAAGGCATTCCCTGCCCCTCCAAGGCAAAACACAAGTGTTTGGTGCAAAACCAGACACTAAACAGTCAAGTTCGGAGATCCTGAGGCAAGGCGCGTTAGCGAAGACCTCTGGGAACTCCAAACGAACACAAACATGGATGATCACCGGGTGTTCAAACGGTGACATCCAAGTCTTGAGGACGGTCAAAAATGGGGTGTCTACAGTTGCCCCTCTTTGACAGAACTCGAAAGTCATAACAATGACGGTGAGTGAATGTCAAAGCCCAGAGACGAACCATTTTTGACAAGGCCGAAGACTTAGACAAACATGCAAGACAAACAAGGTATGCGCCCGAAGGCAGGGGCAAAATGCAAGACAATGCACGAAGCCGAACATAACTTATGATCATGCAAAGAAAGCTGTAACGAAGCACACGTGCGACGGTTTTAAGCTAGCATACCCCAAACTACACTATAATGCAGAAAGGATGTAAGAGAATTATGCAATTCTCGATACGTGTCACGCGGATGATACAACACCTATCCGGTTCGGCTGGTTCCACCAGCGGTAAATGAACCGTACATACAATATCGTGCCTGCAAAGAAAAAAACTTAACAGGTACGACGTTGTTAGCAACATGCATGACAATGCAAGAATCAATGCAAAATGATATGCAATATATACAAAACAATGTATAAATAATGCAAATGAAAATGCAATGCAATTGAAACAATGCGAACTACATGCAAAGCAATTGAATCATGATCCAATCATGAGCGGTTCGAATCACACGAATGTCAAATAGATTGATGGAGGTAACAAGTCTGTCTACCATAGAACGATCAACTGAACTATGAGTAATGTAGACGGACACAAGAACGAGTATTGGGTGGAATGACATAAGTGGGGTAACGACCCGCTGGAGAAAGAATGATGATCCTAATGCCGGATGCAAAAATTACACTACAATGTAATATATACGATGGATATGGCAGGGAAAATGGCAATGGATATGGCACGCGGGCCAAACCAAATCTTGCCTAGGCAAGGCATGCACGCACACGAGCCACGTCTAACATAGAACGGTCTACTGAACTATGCTTTGACACGAGAAGTATGGGCACATACCAGACCAAGCTCAACATAGAAAGGCGCAAGCCATAGATGGAAGGTGATGCAATGGATGCATGCAAACTACAATGCAATATCTACAAATATGCAATCGAATGGATATTTACAATGGATATGGCACGCGAGCCAAACCAAATCTTGTCTAGGAAAGGCATGTACGCATACGAGCCGCGGCTAACATAGAACGGTCTACTGAACTATGTTTCGACGTGAAAAGTATGGGCACATACCAGACCAGGCTCAACATGGAAAGGCGCAAGCCATAGATGGAAGTGATGCAATGAATGCATGCAATCTAAAATGCAAATGCATGACAATGCATGTTTATTTTCTATAATGCATGACAATGCAATATTTACCATGTATGCATGACAATGCACTACTTACAATGGATGCATGACAATGCACTGTTTACAATGGATGCATGACAATGCACTACTTACAATGGATGCATGACAATGCACTATGATGCAACGGCTATGATTGCAGCTTTCCCTATCTTACCAACAGGGCGATATACTAGGTTGGTTCAGTATCCAGAATTGAGGCGCAGACATGCTACCTCAACCTAGGGGCTTCCATACATATTTCAAGCTGAGGATACACCCCTGGGTATTTAAACTAGACTTTAGTCTTGGAACTCCCGAACCTTTGCGTTCTAGGCATAAGCCATTCGAACTCTAGTTTCCACCGTCCTAGTTGGTCTTCTAGGAACTCACCGCACACACAGGCAGGTGGCTTTACCAGACCACCGAAAGTCGTTCAGGCACGACAAACACCAAAGGAATTGCACCTTTAGAGGATTTAAGGTCTCCTAGACCGTGCGCGTTTAAGGTCTCGCCAGACCGTACAAACAAGACAATGCGAGTGAAATGCAATGCACAAGGCAGTGCGATTGAAATACGATGCACAAAACAGTGCGATTGAAATGCGATGCACAAAACAGTGCGATGGGATGCGATGCACAAAACAGTGCGATGGGATGCATGCCAAATGCAATGAGATGCGCAAAACAGCGCGGTGCGTTTAGACAACGCGAGTGAACGTCTTGCACCTCCCAAGGATTTTAGGTCTCCCAGACCGTGCGTGTTTAAGGTCTCGCCAGACCGTGCGTGTTTTTGGTCCCGTCGGACCGTACGTGTTTTTGGTCCCGCCGGACCGTGGCGAGCAAAACAATGCGATTGAAATGCAATGCACAAGACGGTGCGATTAAAATGCGATGCACATGGGGCAACTTTTGAGTCTTGTAAAAGCCAAAAGGATACGAGAAGGATACACCTTGCACGAATTCGAGTGCCACGCACAGAAGACACGATCCGAGGCCAAAACGGAAGCTGGTCGAGCGTCAGAAATGCACTGTTTTGTACTGTTTTAAGCAATGAAGGCTCTGCATCACTCATGTATCCCAAGAAAAGGTGTAGGAGGCTCAGAACCCACTGTAGGAGACCACTGGTTGTCCACCGGCCATCAGAATGCATCATCGGCCGTCCATCGGCCATCAAAAAATTCCATCGGCACAAAATACTGCCGACCAGCAAAGAGTGTGGCCAACCGGCAAACAATTCCTGTTCGGGGCAGTTTTGACATTTCGGCCGTGGGTCTTTTAAAATAGGGTTTCTAACCCTATTTTCTCACTTCCTCCTTGCTCGAAAATCCTTCCTCCCTCTCCCTAGAGTGTTTTCGTCCTTCGATCCTCTCATTTTCTTGCGTTCTAGCCTTGATTTCGTCGTTCGATTCGTGTTCACCCTTGCATTTCGAACGTTTTGAACCGATTGAAATTTCATTTCGGTGCCTCTTTCTTGGTTTTCGCCACTCAGGGCTTGTTTCCCTTGAGTTTTTCTCGATATCTGTGACTTTTCCGCACTCTGGCTTTCCTGGCCATTTCCGGCCTTCTCGGGGTTGACTTTTTGTTGACTTTTCACATTCTCTCCCATTTTTCCCTCTTCCGGCCATTTTTACATTCTCTTCGAGATGGCGGACGACCTTTCATAGGGCGGGCCCCTCCAGAGATCGAGATGGATCCCGAGGCCGAGCCCTTGCCGCTTCGCATCCGGCCATTCGATCCGGAGACTTATAGACCGGCGGTTCACGTGATGCTCTCGGATGGACTACGCCAGTTCCGGAGCTTCGAGAGGGGCGTGGCACGCGAGCTACTACTCCGTGAGCCAGAGTCACACTTGTCCTTCGGCGCTTCCGAGGTAACTTTCTTTCTCTGCTTTACTTTCTGCAATGTAGGATATAAAACTACCGTAGCTAGTTATGCTCTTTAACTGCTTTAGCTTAGATACCCTGACGTGTTGTAGTTGATCGCAAACAAACTTGCAACTGATATCTGTTTAAGACTGGCACATACACACAGTGCACTGACCTTGAGTCATTCAAACCATCGGCACACACCGTATTTTACTGCAAACTCAACGGCACCCGGGACCTGTTTGAAAAAAAAAAACTTGCACACATGCTACGTTTGCACTGAACCTACTCGAACACGCTACGCATCACACGTTGTAGTTCACTGTAAGCACACCGGCACCCGGTATCTGTTTGAATCTGAAAACATGCATACATGCTATATTTGCCTTGAACCACCCAAACACATTGACACATCACACGTTGTAGTTCACTACTAACACACTGACACCCAATGCCGGCTTGAATCTGAAAGACGTGCACACACGCTACATCTGTACTGAACCGTTCAACACACTGACATATCATATGCTGTAGTTCCCTGCTAGCACACTGACACCCAATGCCGGCTTTACATTTGAAACGCGCACACACACACTATATCTGTATGCTTCTCAAAACTGCATCTTGAATATTGCTTCGCAATTGCTGTTTTTGATTACAGGAGGACTCCCATACCATCCGCGGGTATGGGAATGTCGTTGCCCGAGACTGGTATGCGGAGTTGCCAGACGCGGTTCTCCAGATCGTCGACGAGGCGGGTTTGGCATCTTCTGCAGGGGGCTCTCTCCAGCTTACTACCTGCAGACCCTTGCTCGCTGCTTTAGTGGAGAGGTGGTGGGATACCACCAATCCTTCCACTTCTCCGTCGCAGGGGACATGACGATGACCCCTTATGACTTCTCGATGCTCACCAGCATCGGGGTAGGGGGTGATCCGATCCCCTTTGACACGGATATGGATGAGTGGGACGCCGCCTAGCTGTACCTGCTCGGCGCTCAGCCTCCCCTTGCTCGAGCAGGGTTTGTCAGATACTCGTGGTTCGAGAGTCAGTTCCGGACTCAGCGAGCCTTGGAGGAGGAGGCACAGATGACCCCAGAGGAGGTAGATTAGTATGCGCGGGGCTTCATCATGTTTCTACTTGGGACGACCCTATTCGCCGACCGGGCGAACACCGTGCCTCTATGCCTGTTGAGCGCACTGGTGGATGTCAGGCGGATCCGCGACTACGACTGGGGTGGCGCAGGCTTGGCCACTTTGTATGGTTACATGAGTTCTTCTTCCCGCCTCAGCGGACAGCTCCTTGGCGGATACTGGCGAGCTTAGGAGGTACATCTTCTTCCCCTTTTTACATTTCTGTTTTCTGCTTTACATTTTCTGTATTCTGTATATTGCACGGTCTATCTCTCACTGACTATATACTGCACACGCGGCACACATATATACTCTGCTTTACACTGACTGTACACTGCACACACTGTACACATTGCACAATATACTGCACAACACACGGCTCTGCCATTTTTGCTTTATTCTGCATTCTACTTTATCTGATAATCATACTGATATCTGTTCTGCAGTTGTGGATCTATGCCTACTTTCCCAGGCTTGCCCCAGTACCCGATGTGGAGATCCCGCTTGACGTCCCCTTTTCTCATCGTTTTGACGTGCGGTGTGTCCGGAGACCCCGGGAGTCTTTTATCTTCTTCCGCCGCTACTTCGACACCATCACCGCCGCGGAGGTATGTTCAACTTTAGAGTTTGTTTAAGCTTCGCTTAACACTGTATTTTGATAACAGATAGATAACAAATTGCATTTGTACCTGCAGATCACCTGGCAGCCTTGGGCTCCGTTGCCGGCCATAGTGAGAGACCATTATGAGGGCGCAGAGGAGACTGCTCGCCTCCGGATTCTGTTGGAGGGCCCGGTCTGTCGGGCTTGGTACCTGGGGGAGCGCTTCTTGCGTCAGACCCTGGGTTTACCGGAGTAGATAGTTCCGGGTCCGCCTCCTGCACATATGAGGCATACAGAGAGGTTTTCCCTCGCGCACCTGAGAGAGTACACCGCTGGCTGGGGCGCGGAGCGTCACAGAGGCGAGGGCGACTATGCCGAGTACGTCCGGACCTACATTATGCGACCCTTGAGCAATGGTCGGCAAGCTGAGGGGGCGAGGCCAGCGGTGCGGCAGCTGGAGCGGGAGCGTCGAGGAGAGCTCGAGTCCGTGGTGAGAGCGGAGTTCAAAGAGGGCGGGGGACCAGCTGGCCTGCTCTGCCCACGTCACTGACTTTCAGAGGGCAGGGTGGGGCGACCTACCAGATCCCCTTTTCTCCTCCCCCGGCTGATCACGAGTTGGTTGGTGTCCCCGACTTGCCTCCGGTATGTATTACTGCATTCTTGTATAGTCGTTTCATTTCAGTTTATTTGATATTCCGCAGAATATTTGATGTATCTGATATTTTTGCAGGCCTCCTCCGAGTACACCCGGCAGTCATTGGAGATGAATGCCTCCATGATGGGGATGCTACAGCGGACCTTCGACCTCGTGGCCCTTTACAGCATTCCGATATGTTCCTCTGACCGCAGTCTCAAACCATACATAAGCTGCTTCGCATAGTTTGATGCACGATACAACACTTAATACACTGTACTCATACACCGCATTCTGCACTGATTCACTTCTCACAGCATACATACACTATTATGTACAGATTTACTGCTCATGGCACTCACAGACTGTATTCATACATTGTATTCTACATTGATTCACTGCTCACAGTATTCACAGACTGTATTCATACACTGTATTCTGCACTGATTCACTGCTCACAGTATTCTGATGTATTTGCCTTTTATGCTTTTCAGGCTCCTTTCCAGATCCCTCCGGTGGGTGGTGCTCCAGCTGGGCCCTCTATTCCTGCTCGAGGAGGGCGTGGAGAGACTGCACGTCCCCGTACCAGGGGAGGGCGTACTCATGTTGGGAGTAGCTCTCGAGCACCCATTCCTGATGAGAGGATGATGAGTCCGAGTCCGAGTCCGAGGCAGAGGTAGAGGCGGAGGCGGAGGCGGAGGCGGAGGCGGGATCATCTGAGGAGGAGACCGGAGACAGTTCAGGCTCGGACTCAGATGACAGTGCTGCTCCTGATGATGCTCCTGGACCTTCGTCCAGGAAAAGGCGAGGATGGACTCCCAGGCTTGAGACCTCTTGATGTTGATACAGACTTTTGCTGTTTTTCTTCTTCTTTTGTACTTTTTCCTTTCTTCTTGGTAGCTAGAGTACCTTGTACTGCCGCAGGCGGGTTTTTTTCTTTTTTAAACTATGTACTTAAAAAAGATTATATGAAATGAAACAAACTCATTTTTGTCTAAAAAGTGTTGTTATCTGTACATTTCATACTTTGCACTACATTGCATCATATTACACCTCAAATGTAAATGATATTGATCTGCCGTCTGAAAATTGAGCACTTGTACTGTAATAATCAGATAATTGACCAGCTAATAGCAAAACAACCCAAGCAAACTACTGTTTCATTCTGAACACACAGCCCATACTCCACTGGGGATTAATCTGTAGACAGCCCGCAACACCGCATTCGGTTCATTCTGCACACAGCAAACCCCGAACAAACGGTCCAATCTGACAAGACGGACTACGAAAGCTGAAACGGTTGAAGTTGAAGCACACTCAGATGCCCCAAATTTTCTCTTTTCTTCTTCTGCTTCGCATAAAATGTAGAGAACGACACAGCATTCCGAGCATAAACGATTTTAACTTTTGAAGAAGGGTTCTGCAACCGGGGTATCGAGCCTAAAACTGAACACAGGGGAAAGACTCAAACAAAAGGTGAGCGACCTGGACACAACGAGGCACGCTCGGAAAATACTCAAGACAAGAGTTGCGACAAAACCAAAACAAAAGACACGACTCACAGACGTGTGAGAGACCTCAGATCACGAGGAGCCAGTTTCCCCGGGTTTTGTTCCCACCCTCTCTAATTTGTGACTCTTACGACACTCGGCCCTCAGGCTCGTTTTTTCTCTCGAAACCTCTTTCTCACTTTTCTCTCAACTTACACCTCTCTATTCTTCAATCTCTCATTTTTTATCCCTCCCCAGGGTGATTGATGGATGAATAGGAAGTTGCGGGTTCGTGCCCAACACCGTTAGCTCACGGCTATTTCTTCCGGTGGACAGAGTGCCTTTCTGGCAAGTATGTTGATGGCGGGGAAAAGACAGAAGACCTGACTCAAATGCGCCCCTAGTTCGTCACTTTGACCATTTTTTGTTTTCTAAAATAGTTTTAACCAAAATGAGAGCCAGATTAACATACTTGTTCGATTTTTGATTTGAAAATCATGCAAGTCAGGCTGTGAGCACTGAAAATTTTCCTTTTTGGGTTCCAAGAAAATGGTCCGGTTTTGGAAAATGAGATAGTTTTTGAGAAAATAGTCAATCTCAGTAAAAATTTTCAAAAACTATTTTTGCAGACAGTCAATGCTCAACGAGCACGGAACTTACCTCCGAGATGCGCAACCTTGGATCGGAGGCAATGGAAAATTGCCTCTTGTTTGGAAGGTCGGGGCATGGCAACGGAAAGTTGCCCCTGGTTTGGATGGTAACTTGCGGCAACGGAAAGTTGCCCCTTGTCTGGGTGGTGCCGCAGCATGCTGTAAATTGCTTTTATTAATGACGACTGAACTCCGAAGACGACGGTCTGAACCAATATATGGACACAGTCACTGTAAGAGCAATGGTGGCTGGACTTCAGGATGAAGTTGCCTACGTATCCCAAACATGGGAATCAAGCCTACGTAGTTCACGGTTGTTACAACCGGATTGTCGGATGCAAAGGAAGCAAGGATGATCAAAACCATTACATGGACTGAGGCGCTATGAAGAGCGTCGGGGGCTGGACTTCAAGATGAAGTTGCCTACGTATCCCAAACATGGGAATCAAGCCTTACGTAGTTCCGGTTAAGGTACACTCGGATATTTTAACCTTCACTTTTCAAGCTCTAACTTTTGCCAAGGTGCCCAGTGCGGGTTTTCGACCTTGCAAGCTTCTTTTCTTCTTTCTCTCTTTTTTCATATTCTTTTTCATTTCTTTCTTCCTTCTTTTTCTTTCTTCAAATTTTTTTCTTCTTTTTTTCTCTTTTTTTTTTCTTTTTTTTTTTCATTTTTGCATTTTTTTTTTCTCTTTTTTTATTTTGCCTTGCTCTAACTTTTGCCTGGGTCGCCCTTTCGGGTTTTCGGCCCAGCGAGCCTCTCAAAGGGT
This sequence comes from Camellia japonica, assembly GCA_030407325.1. Classification (NCBI taxonomy): domain Eukaryota; kingdom Viridiplantae; phylum Streptophyta; class Magnoliopsida; order Ericales; family Theaceae; genus Camellia; species Camellia japonica. The sequence continues at coordinate 162,903,984 of JAPPVO010000029.1, forward strand.
AAAAGTGTAACAAGTCCATGCCAACTGGTTTTGAAATTGAAGCCCTCTGTATTCGGGAGGTGACTACTGTGTCGATTTGTAGAAGAATCCATCACGGTTGCTTTACGAACTTTTTCCAGTGAGACCTGACCTTCTTGATCTGATTTTGG
>JAPPVO010000029.1:162904232-163025781 GCA_030407325.1 Camellia japonica
TATGGTTAGATCGGCTGCTTAGCTTAGGTATTTGGCCGATCAGATTAATAAATCTGCCCTTGCCTTAGCCAGGGCGCGAGCTTGGGAAGCCGAATGGGCCTAACTCGTGGGCTGGCTGAGGCACACATTGATCGGCGCTTGCGCTTGAAAACATGGCCGACCAGACTAATAAATCTGCCCTTGCCTTAGCTAGGGCGCGAGCTTGGGAAGCCGAATGGGCCTAACTCGTGGGCTGGCTGAGGCACAGATTGATCGGCACTTGCGTTTGAAAACATGGCCGACCAGATTAATAAATCTGCCATTGCCTTAGCCAGGGCGCGAGCTTGGGAAGCCGAATGGGCCTAAGTCGTGGGCTGGCTGAGGCACAAATTGATCGGCGCTTGCGCTTGAAAACATGGCCGACCAGATTAATAAATCTGCCCTTGCCTTAGCCAGGGCGCGAGCTTGGGAAGCCGAATGGGCCTAACTCGTGGGCTGGCTGAGGCACACATTGATTGGTGCTTGCGCTTGAAAATATGGCCGACCAGATTAATAAATCTGCCCTTGCCTTAGCCAGGGCGCGAGCTTGGGAAGCCGAATGGGCCTAACTCGTGGGCTGGCTGAGGCACACATTGATCGACGCTTGCGCTTGAAAACATGGCCGACCAGATTAATAAATCTGCCCTTGCCTTAGCCTCAGAGTAGTAAATCTGCCCTTGCCTTAGCCAGGGCGCGAGCTGGCCCAGCTCGTGGGCTGGACAATTGTCATCCGACTGTTGACATTTGGGAACACTGACGTTGCCTCGGGAGAGCTGTATACATTAAAGGATAGATAGGGCGGGTGCACGCCAGAGGCCCTACTTATTTCCATTCAGGCAAACTTGGAAGGGACGAAGATTGACTGAATCAGACGCCGCGATGAGTCATAGTAGCGAGTCTACGCGTACGGAAGAAGAACGTCCAAGGATCGGGAAACACAACAGCCCCTTAGTCGTCGAAGCAGATCGCCTCGAAAGGACAGGCAACAACGGGGAAATTCTTCGCACCCGCGATTGAAAATTGAGCCTGATGCGACGCCACGACTGTTGAGTTTTGCGGTTTGTGTGAGGAATAGACCAATGAAGGAGGCGGATTCTATCATTAAAGACCCAAATGTGGCAATCGAGTTCGCTCGACAGATATTCCCGCCGGAAGTCCAACAATCGATGGTCGGACATCGAGATTTCGAAGTATTTCGAGACGGCATACATGGGGCCGTGAAAGGACTATATACTGCTTACAAAGTCGGCATGCGTCTGCGGAAAGTGCGACGTGAGAGCGAGAAAAGGACGAAAGGAATCGCAATCTGGAGATTCGTGCAGAAAAGGCTGAGCGTGAGCTTCGGGAGCTGAAGAATGTTTAAACGAACGCGTCGGTGGCGGCCGGTCAATCTAAATTGGTTGTTGCGGAGAGAGTGACCCAACGGACCTCGGGTTATGAAAAGGGGTTTCAGGACGGCCTAAAGGTCGGGATAGAGAAGACCAAACAGGACCTTGCCGAGGAGGTCTGCCGATGTGAAAATCGTGGATTCAAGCACGGCTGGATCAAGGCCCTTCAAACCGAGGAAGCTCTCGAAGCCGTGGGCATTGATTCGGCCTTGCCCCTGTATCATCGCTACTACTTTCCTTATTCCAATTTCGAAATTGAGAAGAGCGACGATGAGGGCCGAATAATAGACTTCGCGCCGAATAAATAGAATTTCTTTTATTTTCAACGTTGTATTTGGTCTTGAAATGTATGTGCTTAATTAATCGTATTATTTCAACTTACTGGTAAGTTTTGTGTTGCGTGGCGTAAATGTTTAAACATTGCATTGACCGGCTTGAATTAAGAACGATTCTCAGTGAATATTTATTCGGCCAATGAAGTGGTCCGAATGCATCTCTCAAAAAGGCCAATCGTGATATCCACGAAGGGCGCTCCGAATTCAGAGTCTTAATCGGCCTTAATAAGCTTAATCGGTCTTAAGGTGTCATGCACCAAAAGGGCTCCGAATCTGGAGACTTGGCTAGGCCAATCATGATATCCGCGAAGGGCACTCCGAATCCAGAGGCTTAATCGGCCCAAAGGTGTCATGCACCAATGGGGCTCCGAATCCAGAGACTATTTTGGCCAATCGTGATATCCACGAAGGGCGCTCCGAATCTGGAGGCTTAATCAGCCCAAAGGTGTCATGCACCAATGGGGCTCCGAATCCGGAGACTATTTTGGCCAATCGTGATATCCACGAAGGGCGCTCCGAATCCAGAGTCTTAATCGGCCTTAATAGGCTTAATCGGCCATAAGGTGTTATGCACCAAAAGGGGCTCTGAATCCGGAGACTATTTTGGCCAATCGTGATATCCACGAAGGGCGCTCCGAATCCAAAGTCTTAATCGGCCCAAAGGTGTCATGCACCAAAAGGGGCTCCGAATCCGGAGGCTTTATTGGCCAATCGTGATATCCACAAAGGGCGCTCCGAATCTGGAGTCTTAATCGGCCCAAAGGTGTTATGCACCAATGGGGCTCCAAATCCAGAGACTATTTTGGCCAATCGTGATATCCACGAAGGGCACTCCGAATTCGGAGTCTTAATCGGCCCTAAAGTGTCATGCACCAAAAGGGGCTCCGAATCCGGAGACTATTGTGGCCAATCCTGATATCCACGAAGGGCACTCTGAATCCGTCTTAATCGGCCTTAATAGGCTTAATCGGCCCTAAGGTGTTATGCACCAAAAGGGGCTTCGAATCCGGAGACTATTTTGGCCAATCGTGATATCCACGAGGGCGCTCCGAATCTGGAGTCTTAATCGGCCCAAAGGTGTCATGCACCAAAAGGGGCTTCGAATCCAGAGGCTTTATTTTTGCCAATCGTGATATCCATGAAGGGCGCTCCGAATTCGGAGTCTAAATCGGCCCTAAGGTGTCATGCACCAAAAGGGGCTCCAAATCTGGAGACTATTTTGGCCAATCGTGATATCTATGAAGGGCGCTCCGAATTCGGAGTCTTAATCGGCCTTAATAGGCTTAATCGGCCCTAAGGTGTCATGCACCAAAAGGGGCTCTGAATCCGGAGGCTTTATTTTGGCCAATCGTGATATCCACGAAGGGCGCTTCGAATTCGGAGTCTTAATCGGCCCTAAGGTGTCATGCACCAAAAGGGGCTCCGAATCCAAAGACTATTTTGGCCAATCGTGATATCCACGAAGGGCGCTCCGAATCCGGAGTCTTAATTGGCCTTAATAGGCTTAATCGGCCCCAAGGTGTCATGCACCAAAAGGGGTTCCGAATCCGGAGGCTTTATTTTGGCCAATCATGATATCCACGAAGGGCGCTGTGAATCCAGAGTCTTTATTTTGGCCTTGGAAGGCTTAATCGGCCCTTATTAATCAAGGCTTGGGAGTGAGCTTGAGAAAATGAGAAACTTTGTATTGCAAAGGTGGAACATGTATAAGTATCAAGCCCACAAGTCGGGTCAATGATAGAATTTACGTAAATGTGTTGAATTCCAAGGCCGTGGCAGGCTTCTTCCTGACATGTCTGAGAGCCGATATGCCCCTGTTCCTGTGATGGATTCTATCTGATAGGGGCCGTCCCAATTTGGACCCAATTTTCCATCGGCCGGTCTCCGGTCGGCTGGAAGTACCTTCTTCAGGACAAGCTCTCCTAGCGTGTATCGGCGCAACTGAACTCGCTGATTATACGACTTGGCGAGCTACTGTTGATACCGTGCCATGGATGCCAGGGCGCGGTCTCTTCTTCTTCGATTAGAATCAGATCCAGGGCAAACATCATATCGTTTCGGCCCATATCAAAAACTTGCGATTTCAGAGTTGAGAGGCCGATTTCCAGGGGTAAGATTGCCTGGGTTCCAAAGCATAGAGCAAACGGCGTTTCTCCAGTGGATCTCCTTGGCGTAGTACGATGAGCCCACAATACACTCGGCAATTCTTCGACCCATCTGCCTTTGGCTTTTTCCAGCCTCTTTTTGATGCCATCCAAGATGGATTTGTTAGAGGCCTCGGCTTGACCATTGCTTTTGGGGTAGGCTGGTGTTGAGAAGTAAGGCCGAATGCCATATTTGTTGCATAACTCTCGATATACGCCACAATCGAACTGGGTGTCATTGTTTGAGATGAGAGCTCTCGGAATGCCGAATCGTGTTATGATGTTTCTCCATACAAAGCGTTTAATGTTGGCATCTCGTATATGTGTTAAAGCCTCCGCTTCGACCCATTTTGTGAAGTAGTCTGTCGCGACGATTAAGAATCGCTTGTTCCCTGGGGCCCTGGGCAATGGTCCTACGATATCAAGTCCCCACTGAGCAAACGGCCAGGGGCTGGTGATAGAGTTCAACTCTTCGGCAGGCAGATGGGTTAATGGGGAGAACTTTTGGCACTGTTCGCATTTTTTTACATAACTCTCCACGTCAGCTCTAATTGTCAGCCAATAATATCCCTGCATTATAGCTCGATGGGCTAGGGAGCATTCGCCAGAATGGGCACCATAACTGCCCTCATGTATCTCTGTTAGAAGCTCCTCCACTTTGTCGGGGTGCACGCATTCCAAATATGGACCAGAGGGGCCTTTTTGTAAAGCCCTCATTGCGAATCCAGTAGTATCGCAGGGCTTTATTTCGCAGCTTGTGTGCTTCTTTTTTATCCTCTGGGAGTTGTTCAGAAGAGAGGAATGCAGCAATGGGGTCCATCCAGCTTGGTGCGGATTCTATAACGTTGACACGGATTTCCTCCGAAGGGCCAATACTCGGCTCCGGGACGAAACCTACTTCGATCGTCCATTTGATCTCAGAATTGTTGGCGGAGGCTAGGCACACCAAGGCATCTGCGTGTGTGTTCTGGTCGCGTGTTATTTGGTTCAGTTCGTGATGGTCAAATTTTGCCAGCAAGGAATTCACCGTTTTCATGTAGGCTGCCATACGGTCGTTTCTTGCCGCATACTCCCCCTTTAGTTGATTGATCACCAATTTTGAATCGCAAAACACAATCAGACGTTGAGCGCCAAGAATGTGCGCATTCTGCAGACCGGCTAGAAGGGCTTCGTATTCGGCTTCGTTATTTGATGCTTCGAAGCCAAGCTTGACGGCCTGCTCAATTACTACGTCGTCTGGAGACATGATTACAACTCCGGCGCCACTGCCCCTTTGGTTAGATGATCCATCACAGTATAATTGCCAAATATCCCCGACATAAATTCTCCAGTTCGGCTTTGGTAGAACTTCAGCCTTTGGTCGAACTTCATCAGGTTTGAGGTTGGCAAGCTCGTCGGTGAATTCGGCAACAAAGTCGGCCAACACCTGCCCCTTGATTGTAGTTTTAGGTAAAAACTGAATGTCGTATTGGCCGAGTTCAAGAGCCCATTTTGAAACACGTCCTGATGCTTCTGCACTCCGTAGTACTGATCGGAGGGGATAATCTGTTAGCACCCTGTAGACAAGCCCGCGGGGGACCTTCGCTACAGCTCGGACTCTCCTTTTGTGTTGCGGTTCTAAATCTTGAACCAAAGAGTCCAACTCTGGCAAATCGTTTTGAAGAAAAACAGATTTTTGAAAAGTAGTGCCAAACATGGACTGCTTTGCCAGATTACAGAGTCGCCACCTAAATATTTTTTAATGGGAAATTTAGGAAACCCTGACTCGGTGCCGAAGGCCACGTGTCGTCATCACCAAATGTCCTTGGCTCGGAGCTTGGGTACGATCGGGAAGGTCAGCTATGAGCACCCCCTTTCGCCCGGTCCGAAGACCGGCCTCTACTAACCGTGATATCCGATTTTGAAAACGTTATGTGTTCTTATCCCGGTTATTAGCCTAGAATTACTATGTTATGCGCACAGAAAACAAGTATAGACTAGATTGCCTAATTTGGGAATAAACATTGCATATCCGTTCGTTTTGAAAGCGTTTCGAAATTTGCTACTCTCAAATAGGCCAAAACACGGATTTCAATGAGTTTTTCCAACTTCAAGCAATCCAACCTCCACCCACAGGCATTCAAGCAGTTTATCTCATATAAGCATTTAGCCGCATGGTAAGCATACTGTCATGGCAACATTCACACGCATGTGGTATGCTAAAGCGTAAATACTTACATCGTACCGTGCCAAAACAAACTAGTTAGCAAACATGCATGACCTAGTTCATGTTAAATGACTAATGCAACACATACAACATGTAATTAGGATAGGCTCGGCTAACCCTAAACAATGGCATGTGAAATGCACTTTATTCGATGCACGTATTCAATTTGGAATTGGAAGCACGATGCAGTTTGTATGATGTACCGAGCCCGTGCATGTTTAGACAAATGCATGGATGCACGCATGCATGCATAAGGTATGCTAAAATAAACGTGCCTTAACCTACCATCAAAGCAGGTAAGTAAAAGGGAAGAAAGAAATGGGGATTGGAAGACATACACCCACTCACACACACTTATTACAATTATGCCCTCACTCGGAGGGACCAAAAGATATACAAATTAATTAACTACGCAAGCTAATTAAAATATTACAGATTTCACTAAATTAATCAAATAAATTAATTAATCTAATTAAAGCAGTAAACCGCCTCGGGATGAGGACTGGATGCAAACACGCTCGGGACTGGCTCGGAACCGCACTGCCATGCACGGATTGCCCTGTTTCCCTGCTCTCCTACTCAGAAAATTGCCAAAGTCCCAGAAGTACCTCTTAGGGAACTGAGGAGTACCACCGGCTGGGGTAGAGCACCACCGGCTGAAGGAGGAGGCCACCGGCACAAAATTCATCCATCGGCAGCTTGTTTACTGCCGGTCGGCACTAAACACTGCCGGCCGGCACTAAATGCCTGTAAAACCTGCAACTACACAGCAGCAGAGGACAACAACATGCATGGCAATGTGATTCAAGGTATTTATGCACTACACACACCCCTTATCATGTTTTGACTCAAGGGGCATGTGCCTCGATTCCTGGACCACCAATCACGCATTTCCATGCATGATGGCCCAAGAACCAAGAGTGCAACTTTGATTTCAAATGCATGCAATGTAAACAAGCAAACAAGGGTGCCAAACCTCTATCATACTCCACTTCAAGAGGTCAAACATGCACAATGCAAATGCAACCTAAACATGTCAACTAGGCATGCAACATGGACTATGCAACATATTATGCAAAGGGTTCAAGCAAGCATTCAAGACAAGCATGCAAACCAATTAAATGATGGTCTTACACATGACTTGGGCAACTCAAATAGGCTTAAAATCAGTGGCCAAAATGCTAAATCATGAGGGTCAAAACACATGCACACATGCACAAGTTAAGGCACCAACACTTAAGCATAATTAAGCAACTCTTAAACACACCTAAGAGGCACAAATATGGACCATTAGTATGCATAGTAAGCTCTGAAAAGCATGCAAAACATGGTGCCAAACCAACTAACAAAGCAAGCCAAACAAGGCATACAAATGGTCAAGCATTAAGGCAAGCCAATGAAGCTTTGAACCACACCTAGTACAACCACGCATGGAACACTTAACCAATTAAAAACAGAGTTTTAACACATAAAACTAAGTCTAAAGGACCACCTAGATGGCATCTAGATGACATGAAACCAAAGGCATGCATTAAGGCCAAAACATGGAGCATACAACACATGCTTTCAAAGCTTTAAAGAGGCAACTAAGGCAAGCATACAAGCACACCAAAGGGACTGAAATGACATGCTAGTGATTCCAAACCATCAAAATGATGTAAGCAACACATGCTACACATGCGTGCTCAAAGGCTAGCAAGCCTAAATGCAAAGGGGCTATATAATGCATGCCAAGATCAACCAAATGACTATGGACAGAGCTAAAACATGGCAAAATAAGCACAAAAGCTTCACAAATCTAAGCCTAAAGCATGCTAAAATTAGGGCTAACAACCTAAGGCATGTTAAGGCAATACAAGGCATTACATGGCAACTATGCTAAGCATGCATAGGGGACCAAAACCAACTTATAACAATGTCATATTAGGGCATAATAAACATAAAATGCAGCCAAGACATGCTCAACAAACAACCAAACATGGTGCTCCTTTGGAGGCCAAAACTTGTCCTTTCCAAGGACATCAAGGAGAGGGGTGGCCCTCCCCTTTTGGAGACTTCAAGGCACCATCTCCACCACTGAAATCCCTCAAGATTTCAGTGGTGGAGAGGCCCAAGCACCAAGTCTCGGATCTCTCACAAAATAGCACAAAAAAGGGCTTTTCAAGGCCTAAGGGTGGTCAAACTTACCCAAACCACCAAACACTCTGAATAAACAATAAAGAGTAAAAAAAAGAACTTTTTCGTGTTAACACTAAGCACAAAAACAGTTCTAAGCTAGGAAAAACAAGGTGCAAAAATGGGGTAAAAAGAGAGTTAGTGTCTACCCTTGCAGACCCCTTCACAAAGCTTGATGTTGTTGCTTCCTTGAGCTTCAAACCAGCCAAGAACTTCAAGAATAAGCTCTGATTTTGAGGACACCAAGGAAAGGTGGAAGACTAGGTTTTAGTGCAATAATGTGAACCAAAACACCTAGAATACAAAAGAGAAAGAGAGAGATAGGATGTGTATCTATTTTAACCCTAAAACCAGAGCTTGGTTCTCTCTAAAATGGCTAAGTCTCTCAAGAACTTCAACCCTTGAGTCAAGAGAAGAGGCTTTTTTTTATAGGCACAAAACTTACAAGTTAAGCAAGCCTAAAGGCTCATCCCTCCATACACGTGTATGGAGGGGAGCAAAAAGTGATACAGCTGTCTAAAAATATCTGATAAAGCAGCTGTACAGTAGTCGGCAGGGCAAAATGGTCATTTGCCAAAATTGACTGCCGACCGGCACAAAAGAGTGACCGGCACAATATAGTGCCGGTGGCAACACCAACCAGCCGGTGGCCTCTAGCCACTGCCGGTGGTGTGTGGGATGCCTCACAAGGCATTCCCTGCCCTTCCAAGGCAAAACACAAGTGTTTGGTGCGAAACCAAACACAGACGGTCGAGTTCGGAAGTCCTGAGGCAAGGCGCGCGAGCCGAGAACTCCGGGAACTCCAAACGAACACAAACATGGATAATCACCGAGTGTTCCAAGCGGTGACGTCCAGTCTTGAGGACGGTCAAAAATGGGGTGTCTACAGTTGCCCTCTTTGACAGAACTCGAAAGTCATAACAATGACGGGGAGTGATGTCAAAGATAGACGACCCATTTTTGACAAGGCCGAAGACTTGGACAGACAAACAAAATATAGATAAATGGTTTGCCCGCAGCTGCCTACGTATCCCTTGCAAGGAATCAAACAGCGTAGTTCAGGGCAGGATGCAAACGATATGCAGGAAGACTTGAAAATTGGACTTATACGCTGTGCGAAGCCGGTTTGTATATAAAACAATGCAATGTACTAACAAGTACAGGTAAGGTGCGCAAGGTAGCGCGAATGAAATGCTATGCTAGTAAAGATGCAAAGGGTTGAACACACTCCAACCACGCTGGACTCGTGAGTGGAGGAAGAACAAGAAAATCAATCAGGAGCGCGTTCCACGCAACCTAAAGTAAATTCCAAACACGCTGAAATCGTGTGAGGAACGGGACACTCAAACCACGCTGACATCGTGAGAGGAGGTCCAAACAAACCGCCCAGTGCGTCTACAACGTAATTTGGGAGAAATTCCAAACACGCTGAAATCGCGTAAGGAACGGACACTCAAACCACGCTGAAATCGTGAGAGGAGGTCCAACAAACCGCCCAGTGCGTCTACAACGCAACTTGGGATAAATTCCAAACACGCTGAAATCGCGTAAGGAACGGGACACTCAAACCACGCTGAAATCGTGAGAGGAGGTCGAACAAACCGCCCAGCTTGTCTACAACGCAACTTGGGATAAATTCCAAACACGCTGAAATCGCGTAAGGAACGGGACACTCAAACCACGCTGAAATCGTGAGAGGAGGTCCAACAAAACCGCCAGTGCGTCTACAACGCAACTTGGGAGAAATTCCAAACACGCTGAAATCGCGTAAGGAACGGGACACTCAAACCACGTTGAAATCGTGAGAGGAGGTCAACAAAACCCCCAGTGCGTCTACAACGCAATTGGGATAAATTCCAAACACGTGAAATCGCGTAAGGAACGGGACACTCAAACCACGCTGAAATCGTGAGAGGAGGTCCAACAAACCGCCCAGTGCGTCTACAACGCAACTTGGGATAAATTCCAAACACGCTGAAATCGCGTAAGGAACGGGACACTCAAACCACGCTGAAATCGTGAGAGGAGGTCCAACAAACCGCCCAGTGCGTCTACAACGCAATTTGGGATAAATTCCAAACACGCTGAAATCGCGTAAGGAACGGGACACTCAAACCACGCTGAAATCGTGAGAGGAGGTCCAACAAACCGCCCAGTGCGTCTACAACGCAACTTGGGATAAATTCCAAACACGCTGAAATCGCGTAAGGAACGGGACACTCAAACCACGCTGAAATGTGAGAGGAGGTCCAACAAACCCCAGCGCGTCTACAACGCAACTTGGGATAAATTCCAAACACGCTGAAATCGCGTAAGGAACGGGACACTCAAACCACGCTGAAATCGTGAGAGGAGGTCCAACAAACGCCCAGTGCGTCTACAACGCAACTTGGGATAAATTCCAAACACGCTGAAATCGCGTAAGGAACGGGACACTCAAACCACGCTGAAATCGTGAGAGGAGGTCCAACAAACCGCCCAGCGCGTCTACAACGCAACTTGGGATAAATTCCAAACACGCTGAAATCGCGTAAGGAACGGGACACTCAAACCACGCTGAAATCGTGAGAGGAGGTCCAACAAACCGCCCAGTGCGTCTACAACGCAACTTGGGATAAATTCCAAACACGCTGAAATCGCGTAAGGAACGGGACACTCAAACCACGCTGAATCGTGATGAGAAGAGGTCCAACAAACTATCAGGCGCGTGCCCGACGCAACCTGAGAAAGTCCTGGAGGACAACAATCCCAAACGCGGCTTAGCGTAAAAGGATAAACAAATAGAAGATAACTCAAGATGCAAATAAATGCAAGTAAGGTGTGCATGACAATACTAGTGGAAGAGTGCATAACAATGCTGGTGGAAGGGTGGATAACTTTGAAGCAGGCTTGATCTTGCGCTTGAGGTAGAGGCAACACTCATACTTCGGAGCATTGGCAAGGCCCTGAAGAGGTACATACGGCAGTACAATAAACGGAATTTGCTGAAGGTGAAACACACTCAGGTGCTTCGATTTTCCCTCTTTTCTTTTGCTTTGCAGTCCGGAACCTACATAGCTTCAGATAGGTCCTCGTTTCACAGTTCACACTTGACCCAGGTTGAACCCTGCGATTTTTGAAAGAACGAATCTGTTTTGCACAAATGGAGAATGGCACGGCACTCTGAGCACAAGATGATTTGATTTGTTTGAATTAAGAAATGAGTTCTTAACCGGGTATTGAGCCTACGACTGAACACAGTGAAAAAGTCTCAACAAAAGAAAACAAAGTAAAACAACTAAAACACATCTGATTACACTCGAAACGACTCAAAACAAGAATCGAGATAAAACGAAAACAAAGGACACGACACACAGACGTGCACAGGGAGCCTGTTTCACCGGTATTATTTCCCACCCTTTCTCATTTGTGATTCTCACATCACTCGGCATTCAATCTCTTGTTTTCTGAAAAAAGCCCTTTTCTCACTTTTTCTCTCACGCACACCTCTCTATTCTTCAATCTCTCATTTTTCAATCCCTCCCCTGGAGTGGTTGGTGGATAGAACAGAAGTTGCGGCTCTTGCCCCTAACATTCTGCTAGATTCTTTTTCTTCCGCACACGCGTGAACTTCTCCACAGAGAGGTTGTGCACAACTGGGTGTGTAGCAAATCTGCAGCTAACATCGGTTGATGATGCTGCTGGGGAGTTTGGACGGGTTAGATCTGTCCAGATGAGAAAGTGGAACTCTCGCCCCATTCCAATTTATGCTTCGCGATGGCTTGATACCTCGTTGCTTGGAGGACGAGAGAGCTTTCAGCCCTTTGCTAACTTCAGTTGTGCCTCTTCTGGCAGTAGAGTGCCCTTTCTTGGCAAGGTATTGAAAATGGGGAAAGAAAGGACAGAAAGCCTGACTCAACTGTGCCCCTAGTTCATCATTTTCGACCATTTTTTTTTTTGCTTTCTACTAAAACAATTTTGACCAACATGAGAGTTAGATTAACATGCTTGTTCGATTTTTTGATTTGAAATCATGCAAGTCAGGCTATGAGCACTGAAAATTTTCCTTTTTGGGTCCAAGAAATAGTCCAGTTTTGGAAAAGATGGAACAATTTTCGAGAAAATTAGTCAACCTCATTTAAAAATTCTCAAAAAGTGTTTTGCAAACGGCCAACTGCTCAACGAGCACAAAACCTAATCCTGAGATGCACAACCTCGGATCCAAAGGAAACTGCCCGTGCTTGAAGAGAGCTGCATGGCAACGAAAAGTTGCCCCTTGTTTGAATGGCACGGCGGCGCATTGAATGGCAACGGAAAGTTGCCCCTTGTTTGAATGGCACCGCAGCGCATTGTAATCAGTCCTCAGAGCGATGAACACAACCAAACTTAGCTTCAGAGAAGGCAAGATGCTCAAAACCATTACATGGACACAGCAAAATTGAAGTGTTTTACGGCTGGACTTCAGAATGAAGTTGCCTACGTATCCCAAAGATGGGAATCAAGCCTTACGTAGTTAGGGGTTAAGGTACACTCGGGTATTTAACCTCTCCTTTTATGCTCTAACTTTTGCCAAGGCGCCTATTGCAGGTTTTCAACCTTGCGAGCTTTGTTTTTCTTTTTCTTTTTTTTTCTATTCTTTTCATTCTTTTTTTTCTTCTTTTTTGCATTTTTTTTTCTTTTCTTTTTGCATTTTTTTGTATCTTTTTTTTATCTTTTTTTTTTTTCTTCATTCTTTTCTTCGCTCTAACTTTTGCCTGGGTCGCCCTTCCGGGTTTTCGACCCAGCGAGCCTCTCAAAGGGTAAAAGGTAACAGGTCCATGCCAAATGGTTTGTAGGGTTTTGAAGCCATCCGTATCCAGGAGAAGTGGCTGTTGATTTGCAAGAGGATCATCTTCGGCTCTTCGAGCACATCTGACATCTTTGCCCCTAGTTCAAAGGGTACTTCTATTTTAGCTTTGCCAAGCTTCTCTGATGAGATCTGGTCTGCTTGATCTGACTTTTCTTGCCTCTTATTCGGAGGGCTGCTTCAAATTGGGCCACACAGGCCTTACATCATGATTGACCTCTGAACATTCTGAATGTAAGTTCAAGGTTTGAAAGCAAGAGGGGGGGGGGGTGGAGTCTCGAGGCTGAGAGCGATCCTAGGCTGCACAATCTCAAGAGCGATTCCACACAAGTCTTCGCAGGGCCGCGCAAAACATTTTTTGAAAGTTTTTAAGAAAGCGACAAATCGCTCGCGCTGAAGACAGTGTAGAACCAATCTGGATCAAAGCTAGGGTCCTTCTCAGTACTCATACTAACAAGCATGATTTCATTCATTAAGGGCTTAGCATGCCTCTCTTTCTCTCAATTGGTCAAAGTTTTGCAAAACCCGAGGAATTCCTTCCTCTTCGTTTTCACCACAGTGTTTGAAAAAGTTTTGAAAAACTTAGGCCAATGCAATGACTTCAAGGCATAGAAAAGACAGAGTTCTTAGTCAAATACTTCCATCTCATTTAGAATTTCTGGCACAACTGGCACACGGCAGAAGCAAACACAAGAGTGTGAAAATCACTGCTGTTCCATTCAAAATCTGTTGGTATAACTGACTCCCTAGCAGACACAGACTCAAAATAAAATGAAAAGACAGACGCAAAACAAGCAAGTGATGTCCGAGGTAACTTCCCCGAAATCACCCGACTCTGACAAAACAGGACTGACTCGATACAACAAGACAGACCCTTAATCAAAAAGACTGACTCAAGACAAAGAGACAGGCTCAAAGCAAAAACGACAGAACTGACTCAGTACCCAAGCCAGAGCATACAAAAACCAGCATTTGCAAATTCTCAAAACAGTGCGTGCCATACGCCACATCTGAAGTAAACTGAGCACTGCTCGCAGGTGGTTTGTCCCCCGATCACATACTTGTACTATCCCCTAAGTTGGCTGATCAGTGACGATAGACTTTACTGAGCTGGTGCGGGCGATGACGTTGTTGTCAAACAAATCTTGTACATCATGGCGCAGACGAAAGCAGCTATCGGTCTCATGACCAGTTTTGTTGATGGTAGGCACAGTACTTAGTCCGGTCATGCTTTGAAGGGAGAGGATCAGGTAAAGGCCGTTGTTCCAATGGTTTCAGATGTCCTTTCCGGATTAAGACCTCTAGAGCCTTTGACAAAGGCATATGAAGTGGGGTGAAAACCCTCTTGACTCGAGGTGGATATTTGGTTTTCTGTGAGCTACTTCCGGACGCACCGGTGAATGGGGTAGCTTTTTGCGATGTGTGTTGGTGACCATGCCCACTTCAGAAGGTCTTGCAGTTGCATCACCACTGGTGGTCACATTCGAACTGGGGTAAACGCCCTCCTGGGCTGCTCCTTCTCTGGTCAATGAGGCCCTGCTTATATAGCATCCTCGATTTGTACCCCAATCTCATGGAGGTCTGCAAAGGTGGGTAGGGGGAGGACAATCATTCTTCTGCATCACCTGGTTGGAGATTGCGCACAATCATCCGTATCTGGTCCTTGCGACCGGCCTGGTGGTCATCGAAGAAGCTTTGGCTCTCCAACGGGTTACAAAGTCAGAGAAGCCTCTTTCGGCTCTTGCCTGGTTGTCTCAAGATCACGGTTGTGATCTCGATCTGGGTATTGTATGAATATTGTGCGACGAAGGCCTCGGATATCTCCTCCCAGCTTCGTTTCACTGAGTCCTCTAATTTGGCGTACCAGATGGCCGCGATACCCGACAGGTCCTGCCAAAGAGGGAGAGCTTCTGTAATCTTGTCAAGCCATCGGCGCAGAAACATCTGAAAACAAACTCAGGTGGACCATGGGATCTCCTGACCCGGTCAAAACGGTCGATGTGAGGCATCTTGAACCTGTCTGGCAATGTCACAGCTGTGTCCGTGTATCCATCTTCAATGTCAGGGATGGTCTTGTCTCCCTGGATTTCTTGAACAGCTTTTCAAGCTTGCTCAACTTCAGTGCTGTGGGATCCGTCTCGAACTCAAAGGGAGAGTCCGGTAGGTTGGTGGGTGTTTTGATAACTGGGGTAAAATTGGGGGCGGAGCCGGCCCTACCGGAATGTCTGTACCTTCCTGGACATTTGGCGTCTCCCCAGGTGTTGGAGCTCCTACTGGGGGAGGAACTTGTTGTGAAGCAGACGCACCGCTTGCTGTTGCAGCCTGGTGATGAGCTCAGCCTGCTGAGCCATGATTGTAGCTTGCTGCTTGGAAAATTCCGCTTGGCGGACAGCGTCTGTTGCATGAGTTCATAGTTTCCTGCATTTGACGCATCATTGCCACCATCCCCGATGTATTCTGCTGATCCATCTGACTGACCTGTTCACTGGAGGGGTGGATAAGGGCCACTGATCTGGTAACTGCTGAACTGGTGATCTGTGCCTGACTAGCCTTCTCTAGCCCTGATTACCCTTAAACTGAGTCTCTGACCTGACAAAGTCTATCAGTACAAATCCAATGTACCCGGGAGATAGTGGAGCCTTCTGAAGCTATGGTTCCAAGACTACCTAGCAAAAGGGAAAACAGACAGCATCTCAGTTCAACTTCACCAAAACAGATACGAGCAGAGCTGAACGACTGTATTCCATTACTGATCACTGTTCCTCGAAATCATTGCCCCAAATCTGAATATGATACTCGCAGATATAACTGATTCTCAAAATACTGATACTGGTGCCCGCAGGCCGGATACCTAGACTTGCAAACTGGTATATGCATTCCCTGTAGAGATACACTCTAAAAGCACATAGCAAGTAAATGAGAGCCAATACACCCCTATGTTGGGGTAGGGTTTCCCTGTCCTATTTTGTCAGGAGCTAGGGTTTCACTACGCACACAGCGGTTTCAAACAACCTATGATCGGTGAGCAACCTGTCCTAGCTTGGAATGGTCACTACGAATTCCGAATATGCACTAGTCGAATGGTCAAAAAGGGTGCCCCGGTAAAACCGGGGTTTGGTTCCCATACTGGCAGAGCCCGCAATCGGTCAGCCTATGGACATGCCTTGACAAGACAAGCCTCCGGCAAACCGCTCAGGAATAGCAGATGGCCAACACGGTGTCCTAGGCGCACCAATGCACATGCAATGCAAAGAAACACATCAGTGTAGTCAAAACAGGATATCACGAGTTTGAGTCAAGCTCTCTACTAATCCCCAGCAGAGTCGCCTGAAACTGTAGACAAGCCCGCTGGGGACCTTCGCTACAGCTCGGACTCTCCTTTTGTGTTGCGGTTCTAAATCTTGAACCAAAGAGTCCAACTCTGGCAAATCGTTTTGAAGAAAAACAGATTTTTGAAAAGTAGTGCCAAACATGGACTGCTTTGCCAGATTACAGAGTCGCCACCTAAATATTTTTTAATGGGAAATTTAGGAAACCCTAACTCGGTGCCGAAGGCCACGTGTCCGTCATCACCAAATGTCCTTGGCTCGGGAGCTTGGGTACGATCGGGGAAGGTCAGCCATGAGCACCCCCTTTCGCCCGGTCCGAAGACCGGCCTCTACTAACCGTGATATCCGATTTTGAAAACGTTATGTGTTCTTATCCCGGTTATTAGCCTAGAATTACTATGTTATGTGCACAGCAAACAAGTATAGACTAGATTGCCTAATTTGGGAATAAACATTGCATATTCGTTCGTTTTGAAAGCGTTTCGAAATTTGCTACTCTCAAATAGGCCAAAACACGGATTTCAATGAGTTTTTCCAACTTCAAGCAATCCAACCTCCACCCACAGGCATTCAAGCAGTTTATCTCATATAAGCATTTAGCCGCATGGTAAGCATACTGTCATGGCAACATTCACACGCATGTGGTATGCTAAAGCGTAAATACTTACATCGTACTCCGTGCCAAAACAGTAAACTAGTTAGCAAACATGCATGACCTAGTTCATGTTAAATGACTAATGCAACACATACAGCATGTAATTAGGATAGGCTCGGCTAACCCTAAACAATGGCATGTGAAATGCACTTTATTCGATGCACGTATTCAATTTGGAATTGGAAGCACGATGCAGTTTGTATGATGTACCGAGCCCGGTGCATGTTTAGACAAATGCATGGATGCACGCATGCATTGCATAAGGTATGCTAAAATAAACGTGCCTTAACCTACCATCAAAGCAGGTAAGTAAAAGGGAAGAAAGAAATGGGGATTGGAAGACATACACCCACTCACACACACTTATTACAATTATGCCCTCACTCGGAGGGACCAAAAGAATATACAAATTAATTAACTACGCAAGCTAATTAAAAATTACAGATTTCACTAAATTAATCAAAAATTAATTAATCTAATTAAAGCAGTAAACCGCCTCGGGATGAGGACTGGATGCAACACACGCTCGGGACTGGCTCGGAACCGCACTGCCATGCACGGATTGCCCCTGTTTCCCCTACTCTCCTACTCAGAAAATTGCCAAAGTCCCAGAAGTACCTCTCAGGGAACTGAGGAGTACCACCGGCTGGGGTAGAGCACCACTGGCTGAAGGAGGAGGCCACCGGCACAAAATTCATCCATCGGCAGCTTGTTTACTGCCGGTCGCACTAAACACTGCCGGCCGGCACTAAATGCCTGTAAAACCTGCAACTCACAGCAGCAGAGGACAACAACATGCATGGCAATGTGATTCAAGGTATTTATGCACTACACACACCCCTTATCATGTTTTGACTCAAGGGGGCATGTGCCTCGATTTCTGGACCACCAATCACGCATTTCCATGCATGATGGCCCAAAGAACCAAGAGTGCAACTTTGATTTCAAATGCATGCAATGTAAACAAGCAAACAAGGGTGCCAAACCTCTATCATACTCCACTTCAAGAGGTCAAACATGCACAATGCAAATGCAACCCTAAACATGTCAACTAGGCATGCAACATGGACTATGCAACATACTTATGCAAAGGGTTCAAGCAAGCATTCAAGACAAGCATGCAAACCAATTAAATGATGGTCTTACACATGACTTGGGCAACTCAAATAGGCTTAAAATCAGTGGCCAAAATGCTAAATCATGAGGGTCAAACACACATGCACACATGCACAAGTTAAGGCACCAACACTTAAGCATAATTAAGCAACTCTTAAACACACCTAAGAGGCACAAATATGGACCATTAGTATGCATAGTAAGCTCTGAAAAGCATGCAAAACATGGTGCCAAACCAACTAACAAAGCAAGCCAAACAAGGCATACAAATGGTCCAAGCATTAAGGCAAGCCAATGAAGCTTTGAACCACACCTAGTACAACCACGCATGGTAACACTTAACCAATTAAAAACAGAGTTTTAACACATAAAACTAAGTCTAAAGGACCACCTAGATGGCATCTAGATGACATGAAACCAAAGGCATGCATTAAGGCCAAAACATGGAGCATACAACACATGCTTTCAAAGCTTTAAAGAGACAACTAAGGCAAGCATACAAGCACACCAAAGGGACTGAAATGACATGCTAGATGATTCCAAACCATCAAAATGATGTAAGCAAACATGCTACACATGCGTGCTCAAAGGCTAGCAAGCCTAAAGTGCAAAGGGGCTATATAATGCATGCCAAGATCAACCCAAATGACTATGGACAGAGCTAAAACATGGCAAAATAAGCACAAAAGCTTCACAAATCTAAGCCTAAAGCATGCTCAAATTAGGGCTAACAACCTAAGGCATGTTAAGGCAATACAAGGCATTACATGGCAACTATGCTAAGCATGCATAGGGGACCAAAACCAACTTATAACAATGTCATATTAGGGCATAATAAACATAAAATGCAGCCTAGACATGCTCAACAAACAACCAAACATGGTGCTCCTTTGGAGGCCAAAACTTGTCCTTTCCAAGGACATCAAGGAGAGGGGGTGGCCCTCCCCTTTTGGAGACTTCAAGGCACCATCTCCACCACTAAAATCCCTCAAGATTTCAGTGGTGGAGAGGCCCAAGCACCAAAGTCTCGGATCTCTCACAAAATAGCACAAAAAAGGGCCTTTTCAAGGCCTAAGGGTGGTCAAACTTACCCAAACCACCAAACACTCTGAATAAACAATAAAGAGTCTTAAAAAAAAGAACTTTTTCGTGTTATACACTAAGCACAAAAACAGTTCTAAGCTAGGCAAAAACAAGGTGCAAAAATGGGGTAAAAAGAGAGTTAGTGTCTCACCCTTGCAGACCCCTTCACAAAGCTTGATGTTGTTGCTTCCTTGAGCTTCAAACCAGCCAAGAACTTCAAGAATAAGCTCTGATTTTTGAGGACACCAAGGAAAGGTGGAAGACTAGGTGTTTTAGTGCAATAATGTGAACCAAAACACCTAGAATACAAAAGAGAAAGAGAGAGATAGGATGTGTATCTATTTTAACCCTAAAAACCAGAGCTTGGTTCTCTCTAAAAATGGCTAAGTCTCTCAAGAACTTCAACCCTTGAGTCAAGAGAAGAGGCTTTTTTTTTTATAGGCACAAAACTTACAAGTTAAGCAAGCCTAAAGGCTCATCCCTCCATACACGTGTATGGAGGGGAGCAAAAAGGTGATACAGCTGTCTAAAAATATCTGATAAAGCAGCTGTACAGTAGTCGGCAGGGCAAAATGGTCATTTGCCAAAATTGACTGCCGACCGGCACAAAAGAGTGTTGACCGGCACAATATAGTGCCGGTGGCAACACCAACCAGCCGGTGGCCTCTAGCCACTGCCGGTGGTGTGTGAGGATGCCTCACAAGGCATTCCCTGCCCTTCCAAGGCAAAACACAAGTGTTTGGTGCGAAACCAAACACCAGACGGTCGAGTTCGGAAGTCCTGAGGCAAGGCGCGCGAGCCGAGAACTCCGGGAACTCCAAACGAACACAAACATGGATAATCACCGAGTGTTCCAGCGGTGACGTCCAGGTCTTGAGGACGGTCAAAAATGGGGTGTCTACACACCGCAATGCTATGTCCCTGGAAATAATGCATCAGTTTTCTTGTCGCCGTGACTAGGGCTAAGATGAGTTTTTCCAGCGGAAGGTAGTGTGTTTCGGCGTCAACCATTGCCTTGCTCACATAATACACTGGCCGTTGCTCCCCCTCCTCATCTTTTAACAGTACGGCGCTAACGGCCCTATCGGAAACTGCCAGATATAGGATGAGCAGGTCACTAGCGGCGGGTGTTGTCAAGAGAGGTACTGAGCGAAGGTAGGTCTTGAGTCCGTTGAAGGCTGATTCGCATTCGGCGGACCATTCAAAAGCCTTACCCTGCCGTAGTGTCTGAAAGAATGTCGCAGCGATCTGTAGACCAGCTGATGAACCTGTTGAGTGCAGCGGCCATTCCCATCAACTTTTGGACTTCTTTTATTGAATGGGGGAGCCGAGTTCCAAGATTGCTGTGACTTGCCTCGGGTTGGCTTCGATTCCTTGGTGATTGACGATGTAACCCAGGAATTTTGCCAGCCGATTCCAAACGCACACTTGGAAGCGTTCAGTTTCATTTTGTATTTGCGTAAGATGCTGAATGTCTTTTCTAGATCGGCTATATGATTCTGTTCTTCTTTGGACTTGACCACCAATCGTCGAGTATACTTCCATAGTGTGGCCGAGTTGCTCTTTGAATATGGTGATGACCAATCTTTGGTAGGTTGCCCTACATTCTTCAGCCCAAAGGGCGTAACTTTGTAGCAATAGGTTTCTTTGGGGTGAGGAAGGCAGTTTTGTCCTGGTCATCTAGATGCATGGCGATTTGAATGGTAGCCTCTGTAAGCATCGAGGAAGCTCATGCGTTGATGACGTGCCATCGCATCGACGAGCTGTCGATTCTAGGTAGAGGAAAACAGTCTTTGGGGCAAGCTTTGTTCAAATCCGTGAAGTCGACGCACACTCGCCAAGTCCCATTTTTCTTCTTCACCACCACTGTATTGAAGAGCCACGTAGGGTAAGTGACTTCTCTAATTGCCCCGGCGTCAAGCAGTCTGTCTACCTCCTTAACAACGGCGGCAGTTTGCTCCCGGCTGACCGTCGACCTCCTTAACAACGGCGGCAGTTTGCTCCGCGGCTGACCGTCGACCTTTCTGAATGATCGGCTTACATCTCGGATCGACATTCAGATGGTGCTGTGAAACTGACAGATCTACTCCTGGCATTTTGTACGGAGTCCACGCAAAGACGTCAAGGTTGTTGAGCAAGAAAGAGATCAGCTGCTGCCTGTCGGCCTGATTCAGAGAAGCGCCGATCATGAAGAACTTTTCTGCCCAACGCGGCCTTCTCATTTGGATGCTGCCCAACGTCATCCAGGATCTCCCGATTCGGCACCTCAATGGAGTTTACTTGCAGTTCCTTTGGCGTTCCGGTGGCAAGGAGATAACATGCTTGTGCCGATTTCTGGATTCGCGGATTTGCTCAATGCCGTGTTCTGTTGGGAAACGTAGTAGTTGATGGTAGGTGCTTGGGACGGCCTGCAAGGTATGCAACCACGATCGCCCCATGATGAGATTGTACGGCGATGGCAGCCTAACGACCAAGAATTCCACGTCCACCATTCTGGAACCTGCTCGAACGGGTAAGCTGATCTTTCCCAATGGATACTCTGGAGTGGCATTGAAACTGAATAGTGGATAAGGAGCCGGAGTCAGGTCTGACTCGTTGAATCCGAGTTTGGTGAAGGTTTTATAATACATAACCTCCGAGGTACTGCCCTGGTCGATAAGAACGCGTTCGACGGTGAACCGGTTTACGCACAGCTCAACAACTAACGGGTCGATGTGAGGGAGCGTTACATCGATCAAATCAGAATCGTCAAAGGTGATACTTGGCATTTCTCGAGGCCACTTTGCTGGTGTGAGTTGCTGTTGGGGGCCTGGATGTGATTGGATCGCCTGCACGGCCGGGGCTGCTGGCAGGCTGTATATCATGTGGACGATGTCAAGCGGAAATGCATCCTTCGGAAGGGCAGGTGTTTCGACCACACTCCTCCGGACGCATTGGTGGAGACGTTCGTCCTTTGCCAACTCCTCAAGATGATCTGTTGAGGCATAGCGGCCGTCAGTTTCTTGCTGTCGGGCCCGAGATCGTCGATCATCTGCCCTCGGGGGTCGCTCAGAAGCCTGGCGCACCGTTTGTTTGGATTTTGCTATTTCCGAGACCAGATCGCGACGAAGGCGTTCGTTCTCAGCGATGATGTTGTCCAACCTCTGTTTGGTTTGCCTAGTTGTGCCATGGTCGCTTGTATTGTCTTTGCGTTGGGTTTGAAGATGAGAAGAGGTCCAGGCAAGTCTTGCTGCGATGGTTTTTGGTCCAAGCAAGCTTGCTGGAATGAGGTAACCTCTCTGTGCGGTCTCGTCAGTGGCTATTGGAGGATCTTCAGTCACGCCTGCCATGGATGTATTTGAGTATTCCCACAGACGGCGCCAATTGTGGAGAAGTGGTTTGGAAATACTCTTCAGATCCTGGGAGACGCTAGTGATCCTCAGCTAGTCACCTGAAAAGATACAAACACTCTGGTCGGGGGTGCCGGAATTAGCACTCTGACGGACAAGTTAGTTCAGACACTCAGGATAGCTTGTTTACTAAATTAAGTGAAGTGATTCTTACATACCTTTCTAAATCTGTGGTTCTTGTATTTATACTTGCTTTCTGGGCCTCGGGGCCTGAGCCTACTTTTATCCCATTCCCTTTTTATTCATTCGGAGCTACTGACCTCCGTCTATTCGCTTTCCTAACGTATTCGGCGTCCTAGTCACGCAATATGAAGCCGAATAGTATTTGATTTCTGGGTACGCATCTTCCGACTCTTCTACTTATTCGGCTCCCACAAAGACCAACACTAACACTCACAAGAATCTCACAACAGAAGCTGATAAAACTCGTGGCTTCTAGAAGCATCATAAGAAACTTTACCTGAATTGCTGCAGCCATTTCTTTTGCCTCAACAGTTTCTTTTGTCTCGACCTTTTCTTTTGCTACTGTATTTGTTGCTACTCGTGGATTTGGCATTGTATGATTGGACTGATGCGAAGCCAAAAAGGCTAATCAATAGCATATATATATTATATATATAGAGAGAGAGAGAGAGAGAGAGAGAATATATTTTGTCATGCATATTCCGTGTTACCCAAATTGAAAAGATCTGAGTTTTTGACAATTGTGTATGCATGCGTATCAGCATTTGCACGTAACGATCCTATCATATGACATTATAAACATGAACTTTGCTGACTCAAAGCCTAATGAAACCTTAGACTCTGTTGACAAATATTTAGTTTTCTATATATGAAAATTATCCAATTATTCAAACACTCCTCATTAGACATGTTATCTATTGTTGACAAGCTTACTGAGTATGGCATACCTTTCTGTCAATGAGTTTCTCCAAAGCTTCAGATTCGTTCTCTTTAACATACATCTCTGCCATGGCTAGAAAGCTTTCTGCATTGAGAGGTTCGTCCTTGTGCTTGACAAACTATTTGATAACTCCTTATGGATTCGCAGATAAACACGGACGAATAAGACACTCGTAAACATAGCAAGCACCATTAAAATGGGGTAGGCCTAACCAACAAATGGCCATTAGCTTCATGTAAGGCCAGAATGGAAGCCTGACATGCACAAAGGAAATTAGAAAGCACCACCAAATAAATCAAACAATTTAGGAAAAGGAAAAAATATATAATATATATATATATAACAATGCTACGTCTTGGGGAATTCTGGTAAAAATTCTATGCTCTTAAGATGTATGGGAGCCCAAAATAATAACCAACTTGGGTACATTTTATGGCACAGAACAATGAATAAAAAAATTCGAGATTGGAGACGCATTAACTTCTGTATTGAATAGATCCGATATTTCACTTCCTCCCAGTACCATATAGGACAGGGTTTCTCAAGGTGAAAAAACTTGAAAACACGGGAATCTTGAAGCATTGATGTGTGGTTGGAAGTGTATTGAGGATAGAGGACACTAGGGCAGGATCTAAATTAGAAATCTCAAAATACGAGGATCTGCTGATTGGGAGAGTGTTGAGGACTATGTAGACTAGGACACAGATTTGGACACAGAGAAACCCATGCCCTATAGGCTGGACTATTAGATATTTTTTCATATATATGACTTTCTCACCCTATTATTTTTGGTACAATAAATCTTATTGGTGACAATTCAAGATTGAGTATTTTCTTTAATATGTTGAATCAACGTAGGAGGTGAAGACAACTATGAAATTCACAAATATCATTTTCCAAACAAAATGAGCTCTGTACTAGAGTATAGTAGCAGAATTAATTACCACTCAATGAGTTTCACAAAAGCAAGCTCAAAGAGAGAAATCAAAGAGAAAACAATCCAATAAGCCACAAGATTTCGCATGTCCGAGTAAGAATTACTCTCGATTGCTGATACTGAGGCATATCTATTAAACAAAGCACCAAATATAACAAAGCAAAATCCATTAACATGAAAAGTTCGTTGGTATGTAACATATGAAATGAGAAAAGGGGGAAAATAATTATTGTTACTTCAAGGCAAAAATATTATGTTTTCTCATCATCTGTTGGAATGAGTAAGAAAACTAGGCATGTTACTGTGCTAGTTCTCTTTAGGGTGAATTACAAATACACCTAAGATTTGATTAAAATATAAATCATAGTTTTAGAAATTACATTCCACTCCCTGAGGTTTTTAATTTCATAGCAAATTGCACATTTTATTAATAAATCATGAAATCAATTAACAATTTTTAATGATATTAGAAATATGTTTCAATTAATAATTTAAGTAATTTTATTATTATATATGAGAGCAAATATGAATTTTATTTTTTTAATTAATTCTATTAAATAAAAAATTCTGACAAAATGGTATTTGTTGTAATTTCCCAAATCACATGGGGCAATTGTACTTTAAACAAATCTCAGGGGGTGATTTGTAATTTACTCTTTTTTTACCTCTAGTAGTTTAATAGATAATATCCCTATATAAAAATTTTATAACAAATAATTTTTAAATCTCACTTTTTTTTTTTTTTTTTTTTTGGGATAAAAAATAAAATAGACAATAGCTCTCTTTCTCACATTTTCTAATTTATTTTATAAAACAAGCATGAGAAAGTACTCTTTGATTCATTTTTTTTTATCATTTCTCACAAAATTACAGAATTTTATATACTAAAATTTCTAAATCGCATCAGCATGAGAGAAGACACCTACTTTACTATTCAGTCATCAAAAACTAGAGAGAGAGAGAGAGAGAGAGAGAGAGAGAGAGAACTTACAGAGGGCAACCTAGAGCAAAGAAAGGCCTGCAAGTTTTGAAATACAAGAACACTTACATGAGTGTATATAAAATATGTATCTACATGCATATTGTGGGGGCATATTTTTGTGGATGACAACACGTGGCCAAGGTGGCAACCGATGTGCCACCCGAGGTGCCATGTGTCCTGGTTATGGCGCTAAGATGATCTCGGCTAGGCCGAGGTTATCTGCGGAGATACCGGAATCCGAGATGAGCGGATAAGCCGTAAGAGTCCTAGAATGGGGAAGGACCCCAGCCTGGATAAGGATAAAGCTCTTAGGGAGTTTATCTTTATCTATTGGAGAGTCCAGGATGAGCATTGAGCCAAAGTCCAAGAGAAGCTAGGCTTCTACAGGAATCATTTTAGTGTTGGCTATAAAAGTAAGGCTCCCTTGTGGGTTTAAGGTACGCTTTTGGTATCCTAGCTAGTGAGTTAAGCACTGTTTGCTATCTTTGAGAGATAATTGAGTACTGACTTGATCGTCGGAGTGCCCCTGGGTGGACGAACCACCGCCGGAGTCTTATCTTTCTGTGACAGGTTGTTCGGGCGCAATCTATTCTGTCGGTGTTCTCCAGCTGAGTACCTGTTTGGCAGTGTGGTCAGAAATCAGCACCTACAATTTGGCATCGTCTATGGGAAAGAAAGGAGAATAGATGGCCAATGACGGACAGAAAGAGAAGATTGTGGATGACATCCCTACTGGAAGTGGTAAACACATTGACCCTAACGTAGAGGAAGATAACTGTAACGAAGAATCTCAAGATAAGAATCCCGGAGAGAAAGACGTCGGCCAGGAGGTAGATGTACCAAAGAAGGCAGACTGAGGCGAGTATTATAATGAGAACGACCTCCAGGTATGGAAAGAAAGATGCCTGCGGAGGGACGGCGAGATGAAGGGAATGGCGAACAAATTGGTAGACCTACAATCGGTCGTCAGTTTCATAATGCAGAATAACGTCATGCATCCACCGTTTCTGTTACAAGACACGTTGAT
Organism: Camellia japonica; assembly: GCA_030407325.1. Lineage (NCBI taxonomy): Eukaryota > Viridiplantae > Streptophyta > Magnoliopsida > Ericales > Theaceae > Camellia > Camellia japonica. The sequence goes on from JAPPVO010000029.1 coordinate 162,930,746, forward strand.
TCCGGTGGCTAAGAACGATGCCTAGAAAAGGGGGCAGAAAATAGTTCCTACAGTCCCTCAGCGTGACAAGACAAAGGAACATTCTCACTAGCCTTCACGGGAGGTCGGACGAGGAGAATCGATAAGAGAAGAGTCTCAGAAAACACATCGTGCCAAAGAAACCTACGCCAAGGAACATCGGCATGTTCAAGGGAAGGAGCTTTGCTTTGACATGACGAATGGAGGAAGGTCCAAGAGGACTCATAATGACACCGGGAGTAGTGCACTGAAAATGCTGAAATCTGTTGATAGCCGAGCTCCTGGACGGACCAAGGAGGATTTGAGGGATTACCTCCAGAGGAAGCAACAAGATGTCGAGGTAACCTCTCCGGTCAAGCCGAGAATGCCGTTTTCGGTAGAATTAGACAAGTTTGAGGCCCCGAAAAGATTCAACATGCCAAGATTCCAGATATATGATGACAAGTCTGATCTTAACTTTCACGTCGGCCTTTACCTAAACTCAATGGCATTGTAAACCAGGAACGAGCCGCTGCTATGTAAGGTATTCCCCTCGTCCTTTGGGGAAATCGCATCAGACTGGTTTCACAAGTCGCCGAAAGGAACTGTGAGGAGTTGGGAAAGCTTGGCCGAGATGTTTGTGGCCAGGTTTGTGACAAACAAACTGCAGCCATTGAGGGTAGACTCCCTGATGGCTTTGCGAATTGGCGAGGATGAAAGCCTTAGGGCTTATGCCAAAAGGTATTATGAAGTGTTTAACCAAATACCAAGGTGCAATCAAGAATTGGTGGTCGTTTATTTTAAGAACGGCCTGAACGATGACTGCCTGTTTCGAAAGTCACTGGAAAAAATGATGCCCAAAAGCATGGAGGAACTCATGGCGAGGAACTCATGGCCAGGATCGAAAAGTATGCGAGAGCCGAAGAAGACACGCCAGGGACCAAGGCGTCGAAGCAAAAGAAGAGAAACGGCTCACCGAAGCGAGGCTGAGGAAATATTGGATATAACAGGCAAGAGATAGGACTGAGGGCTGCGTAGGCAGTCACTATCGTATTCCGGATTCTGGTTTACAAAGTGTTGGAAAGGATTAGGAACTAGTCGTATTACAGAGCACCAGAAAGGGCTCCTGGCGAATTTATGGGAAGAAGTCCTGGCAAGCACTGTGCTTACCACAACAAAGACGGGCATCTAACTCAAGGGTGCAGATCCCTAAAGGCACATTTGGAAGATTTGGTAAGACAAGGTCACTTAAGGGACCTGGTGGATGAAGCTAGAACAAGGAAAGAACAGGCAAGGCTGCCCCAGGCCCCAGCAGCAGCACCCCCACCAGCACTGCAACCGCAAGTAGAAAGACCTCGAGTGATCAATGTGATTCACTCGAGGGCCAATCAGAACAAGGTACGTAGGCAGACTCAGAGGGTGAGACACTTACAACATGTCTACCAGGTCCAGCAAAAAAGGCCTAGGGCAGACGAATGCCAGGGACCAATGGTATCCTTTATTGAAGCCGACCTAGACATGGTGCAACATCCACACAATGATGCTCTGATGATATCCTTGAAGATTGGAGAATGCCAGGTAAGGCGCATTCTAATTGATCAAGGTAGCTCTTGTGACATTATGTATGTCAGATGTTACAAGGAGCTCAGCCTTCACCAAGATGATCTGGAACAGTCCAACAATCCAATGGTCCGGTTCAATGGAACGCCGACATGGCCCTTGGGTGCAACAAATTTGGAAGTGCAGGCAGTCACCAGGAAAGTGAGCACAGAGTTTACAATCATTGACACCCCCTCACCTTACAATGTTATCTTAGACAGACTGTGGTTGCACGCAATGAGGGCTGTACCCTCTACATTGCACTAACTATTGCGGTTCCAAACGGAACAGGGAATTGAGGAGATCAGAGGAGACCAAGTGCAAGTGAAGAATTGCCCCATGGCAGCAATGAAATCCACCTGCAACATACAAGAAGCAGACACAGCTGAGATTGAGGACGAGGATATGGAGGTCCTAGATGACGTCGACAAAGAACTAGCTAAGAAAAGTGAAGAAGCCCTGAAGAAAATTCTAGTCCAACAAGGGGATAATGAACACTTATTCCTTCTCGACTCAGGATTGGCCGAGGAGGAAGGAAGGGAGCTAGAAGCCTTCTTACGAGCAAACATTGAGGTGTTTACCTGGACACCATACGAGATGCTTGGCATTGACCCCGAGGTCACTTGCCATAGATTAACTGTAGACAGGTCGGCTAAACTTGTCACTTAACAGGCTAGAAAGCCGACCTTGATGCATGTCGAAGCAGTAGAAGAGGAGGTGGACAAACTGCTGGAGGCCAGATCCATTCGAGAGGTAAACTAACCAACTTGGCTATCCAACACTGTGGTGGTGAAGAAGAAGAATGGGAAGTGGAGGGTCTGTGTGGACTTCACTAGCCTAAATAAGGCCTGTCCCAAAGATAGTTTCCCACTTCCCAAGATTGATCAATTGGTGGATGCCACTTTAGGGCATGGAAGGATGAGCTTCCTGGACGCATACAGGGGGTACCATCAGATAGCAATACCCCTTGATGAGGAGAAGACTGCATTTATCACCCCAAAAGGGCTGTATTGCGACAAAGTGATGCCCTTTGGGTTAAAAAATACAGGAGCAAGCTACTAGAGGTTGGTGACCAAGATGTTCAGACATCTAATTAGCAAAACAGTGGAAGTATACATTGATGACATGGTCGTGAAGACCAAAGAACCCGAGGATAACCTGGCCGACTTAAAGGCAATTTTCGACATCCTTAGAACATATCGGCTCCGACTTAATACTTTGAAATGCGCATTTGGAGTTAGGCTTGGTAAATTCTTGGGATACTTGGTTACCAGAAAGGGCATTGAGGCAAGCCTAGATCAAATCAAGGCCATCCTGGACTTGAAGAGCCTAACATCGGCAAAACAAGTACAGATGTTGATTGGAAGGGCTGCAGCCCTGAATTGGTTCATAAGTAGAAGTTCTGACAAATGCAAACCATTCTTTAATTTAGTAAAGAAGGCCACAGATTTCTTGTGGACAGAAGAGTGCGAAGTCACCTTGGTCGACTTGAAAAAATACTTGACCACAGCTCTAGCTCTCTCAAATCCTGTACCAGGAGAGGAACTCTTCTTATACTTGGCAGTTTCGGAGCATGCAGTGAGTGTAGTGGTGATTAGAGAAGAGAAAGGGGAACAAAGGGCTGTTTACTATGTGAGTAAAACCTTAGTAGGTGCAGAGATCAGGTACTTGCCCCTGGAGAAATTGACATTAGCTTTAGTGATGGCATCTAAGAAGTTGAATCATTACTTCCAAGCCCACAAGATTGTGGTATTGATTGAGCATCCCTTGAAATCCTTGTTACAGCAAGAAGATCTGATAGGCAGGATAGCTAGATGGACAGTAATACTAGGCCAATATGACATGGAATTTAGGCCAAGAACAATAATCAAGGGCCAGGTTCTGGCTGACTTCGTGGCCGAGTTCACACCTGGTGCCATCCCACGTCGGGGTCCAATGAGCCGCGGCTTAGGATGTCCAGGTGAACAAGAAGAGACCCAACTGGGAATGAAAAACCCCACAACAAAGTAGAAGAAAGAAGAGAAACTCAAACCCTGCGATATTTACATCGGCAACTCTTTCCGCCTGTTTGTTGACGGAGTTCAAATCGACAAGGAGCGGGGGCAGAAGTGGTGCAAGTATCTCTAGATGGACAAATGTTAGAGCAATCAATTTGTTTAGGGTTCAAAGCCTCCAACAATGAAGCAGAGTATAAAGCACTGATCGCAGGACTAAAGCTGGCAGCAGCAATGGAAGTCGACGAGGTTATGGTCTTTTGTGACTCTCAGCTTATTGTGAACCAAGCAACAAGTAAGTATGCAACCCGAGATGAAAGAATGATAGCCTATGTTAAGGAGGTTGTTAGACTACTAGCCTTGTTTCAAGATTGCCGACTACAACAAGTTAGCCGAGATGACAACAGCCATGCTGATGGCTTGGCTAACCTGGTTAGTGCTATGAAAACAGGGGAAGTAAGGACAATAATGGTTAACTATTTGTCAGGCCCAAGTATGGAATCACTGATCACAGAGTACGAAACAATGTGCGTGGAGATGGGACCAAGTTGGATGGATGCAATAGTAATATTCCTTAGGGATGCAAAGCAGCCAGATGATCCCAAAGAAGCACACAAGACTAGGCTAAAGTTGACAAGGTTCAGTCTGATAGTAGAAGGACATGTCTACAGAAGGTCTTTTATTGGTCCCCTTTTGAGATGTGTGCATCATTCCCAAGTTGAAGACTTCCTGTATGAAATACAAGAAGGAGTATGTGGAAGCCACGCAGGGGCAGGTCACTTGCTCATAAGGCCATTACTCAGGGGTACTAGTGGCCCTATATGCAGAAAGATGTTGAAGCTTATGTCAAAAAGTGTGAGAAGTGTCAAAGGTTTGCACCTTTAATACATCAATCAGCAGCATATTTAAACCCAGTATCCAGCCCTTGGCCATTTGCCCAGTGAGGCATGGACCTTGTTGGACAACTGCCTCAAGCGACTGGACAAAGGAAGTTCCTACTGGTAGCAACAGATTACTTCACCAAGTGGGTAGAAGCTGAACCCCTTGCAAAGATTCGGGACACCAACGTAAAGAACTTCATATGGAAGAATATCATCACCAGGTTCGGGATCCCAAGGGCAATAATAGCAAACAATGGCACACAGTTTGACAGTAAGCTAATCAAGAGCTTCTGTGCCAAGTACAAAATCAAGAACTACTACTCCACTCCAAGCTTCCCTCAAAGCAATGGTCAGGCAGAAGCGTCCAATAAGACTATCTTGGATGGGATCAAGAAGAGGCTAGAAGCATCAAAGAGAAAGTGGGTGGAAGAGTTGCCCAATATACTCTGGGCATATCGGACTACGCCGAGAAGATCAACTGGGAAATCTCCATTTGCCATGGCCTATGGTACTGTCACGACCCAAACCCGCTCCTATGGGTTTAGCATCGTAACCGTCCAGTAACCCTTAGATTACCGAAGGCCTCTGAACAGAATAATATTTATAACAGGGGCTGCGAAAGCAATTATGCAAACTTACATAGTCCATAAAGCTGTGCAGACATATATATGGGACAGAAAATATAAAACTTTCATATACATGTTGCATACATACAGATAAGGCATTAAGATACAGTAGCCTTACATCACCCAAGTCACATATACAGGATTACAACATGTTCAGGCCAGACACAAACATTACGGAAGTACAAAAGTCCCAAAGACTACGAACTCGGGTAGATCTCAAAAGGGAACCTCCACGAGAGGCATAATAGCTGGCTGACACCAAAACTTGCCAAGTGGCATCTCAGGCCTGGTCACGCGCTTGCCCACCTACATACATATAGATAGTACAGTGAGCTAGAGCCTAGTGAATAATAACTAAGTAAAGGGTTAAATAAATGATGTCCGTTACAGATTCAGAAATCAGAGTTAATATCAGAAACATATTCTTATCGGAAATAGAGTCTTATGCATATTCAGATTTTGAATAAGATCATACGTGGTACATCCATTAGCTATCATATCAACTTGGTCCTGAGACCCACATGTATAGTTGGTACCAACAACCATAAAGGTCCATATCTTGCTCGCAAGTAGCTATGGTATTGTTACCCCCAGGCGAGGGCTACGTGAATATAGGCCTCGGTATTGTTACCCCCGGGCAAGGGCCACGTGAACATAAGCCACAATATTGTTGCCCCTGGGCGAGGGCCACGTGCATATTGGCCACGGTATTGTTACCCCCGGGCGAGGGCCATGTGAATATAGGATGCCACAAATACATTTCAGAAGAATTGACATTGATTCATAATTCATAAAATAGCATTTCAGAACACAGATCGTATCATACCAGTCAGAAAATACTTGTAATTAAACATAGCTTTACAGAGTTATTACTCACAGTTGGCTTTGGGTGCAGACAAACAGAGCAGATTAATCAATTGATTCAAGGCACGCGACCTACACGAACATACATACAAATACACACTTGAAACACTCGCTCGAATTATTCATAACTTGTTTTATTTGTTCTTGGAGTGTTTCTAGTCTTTATCCTCATTATAGTGTCTCAAGCATGACCTAGGAATGCCTAGGATGGAAAGAGGACACAAAATGCACTTGGAAACATTTCTCAAATTTTGTTGAAAATAGGGTCCATGCTCGAGCATGGCTTTCCCCGCTGGAGCGGACATGCAAGATGTGAAGGCTCGCTCGAGCGTGACTTTCCCCGCTTGAGCGGACTGTAAACTTTGGAAAAGTACTGGTTGCATGATTTTCACGCTCGATCCCTGCTCGAGCGTGAGACTCAGACCCTCGCTCGAGCATGACTTCCCTCGCTCGAGCAGACTGTAAAACATATGAACTTCTGGGTATATGCATTTCACGCTCGAGCTTGACTCACGTCGCTCGAGCGGAAGTGCACGTACTCAGAGTGCTCGCTCGAGCGTGAATTCCCCCGCTCGTGCGTGGATCAAATTTCTGGAATTTCCAAATTTGATCCACAAGTTCAAATTCAACCTCTAAGATACCAAACTCAATTTTTCTAGGCCGAAAATTTGGAAAACTCATAGAGACTCATAAAATAACATGTTTCAAGGATTAATTCAAGAAATCATGGCCTAAAGACTTGTCAATTGAACAAAATTCAACATGAAACTCAAGAATATTTTATGAACATAACATGCATGAATTTTTCTTGAATCCAACCTCTTTAAACCATGACCAAACTTGGCAAGTTAATGGAAAACATGATGAACTTCCAAGATGTAAGTGAGATGAACACATATATGAAAGAAATCTTTGAAATCATGCTCAATTTGTGAGAAAATGCACATGCATGCATGGTATGGCCCAATTCTTCCCAACTCTAGTGCAATTCCTACATGAATTCACTTAATTCACCAATAATCTTGTAGAACCTACATCAATTACTCAATTAAGAGTTCAATTCCTAACCTAGAGGCTCGAATCTACAAGAGTTGAAGTTGAAACCTTCTAATCTTCTTCACTTTGACAACAATTCTAGCAATCCTTAGTTTTGAATTCAAATTTTCAAGTCTTGGACCAATTCTCCCTTCTCTCCCTCACTCTCATGTTTGTATCATCAAAGGAATGAATTGGGAGTGTTTGGTGCTCAAAGAAGTCCACTAAGGCCTTAATTAGATTTGGACAAAAGTGTAATTAATTTAAAGCCAAATAAAAGTCTAATTTAATCGTTCCAAATCAACTTTTAATTAAACTTACCATAAAATCCTATAAATCCTAATTAACATATAAATCAAGTCAATTTTTGAGTTGGATGCCGATAAGGCTTTCAATTTACAAACCGAAACCAAAACATGAACAGATCTTCCTACGCAAAACGGATATAAACACAGATAATACAACACATGTATGCCAATTAATTCAGAATTCCTCCTTAATTACTGTTAGGCATAATTAATCATGGATTAATATTAATTGTGGGTCAGGGTTGTTACAGGCACTGAAGCAGTTATCCCACTAGAAGTCAGCATCCCTGGGATCAGAACCCAGGGAGTAGAAAATGGGACTAATGAGGCCTTCTTGGCCTGAGATCTGGGCCTATTGGAAAAAAGAAGGGAGAGAGCGGCAATTCGGCTGGGGGCATACCAACAACAGCTTGCTAGGGCTTACAACAAGAAGGTCAACCCAAAAGAGTTTTAAGTTGGGGACCTCGTCTTGAGAAAGGTCGTCGACAACAAGAAGGATCCCAGAAAGGGCAAGCTTGGCCCAAATTGGCAGGGACCTTATAGAATCATCTCGATCGCCGAAAATGGGGCATATCGGCTTGAAGAGAGTGAAGGCAAAGAGTTGCCAAGACCCTGGAATACTTGCAACCTGAAGTTTTTCTATCATTAGATTTTTTTTCTTTTTAAAAGTTTTTTTTTTGTTATTAGCCGAAGTGATAATAAAATTTTAGCTCGATTTTTAATTTCAAACTTATGTAATGCGATTGACCAGTCCTTTGGCGATGTTTCTGAGTGAAACATGACGAATAACTTAGACTTATTATATGACAGAGTTGAATTACACTTGCATATAATAGAGTTGAACTAAGTTGGCGATGTTTCTGAGTGAAACATGACGAATAATTTAGACTTATTATATGGCATAGTTAAATTATACTTGCATATAATAGAGTTGAACTAAGTTGGTGATGTTTCTGAGAGAAACATGACGAATAACTTAGACTTATTATATGGCAGAGTTGAATTATACTTGCATATAAGAGAGTTGAACTAAGTTGGCGATGTTTCTGAGAGAAACATGACGAATAACTTAGACTCATTATATGGCAAAGTTGAAATTATACTTGCATATAATGGAGTTGAACTAAGATTTGCCATGTTGGCAAAATCAAACTCAGATTGGAACTAAGTGTCTTTCAGTAAGAATAACAGAGAAACCAAGGTTGAGAACCTCGGCTAGTAGGTGCTTGAATCCAACTTCGGTAAAGAGGTCATCGGCACATGCTTAATGTGAACATAAGTGAAACTTAAGTTCACATTAGAGGACAGAGAGCTGGAGAATGATTAATTAAAGTTTAAAGTGTTTATGTTTGGGACTTGTTGAAATTTTATAGAAAAATTTACAAGTTAAAGTTATTTTGAGGTAAATTTGAAAGAAGTGCATACATACTTGCCGAGATAACCAGGTTGTCCAACTTGGGAAGTATAGAAGACAAAAGTCTTGATAAGAAAAAGTAAAGTGGCAAGTTTAAACCAACACTTGTGAAAATATTTTTACAATGTTTTCAAATGTCTAGCCAAGGCCGAGATAAACAATCAAGAAGTTATGTTTGAGGTATTGTATCCCGGAGATTGCACAAGTTAAAGGTGTACTTTTGAAGATATGCAAAATTATTCTAAGTATAGAAAACATACATTCAACACTTGAGGAAAAAAGTAAAGACTTGCATTCAGAAAAGACAACAAGTTCAAATACAGAAAGGCACTTCGGCCTAGCATAGGAGACTACTTGTTCATCTACAAAGATAAAAGTACAAGGTACAGAAAAAAGGAAAAACTTCGGCATCAGCAGTTGGTTGTGTGTCGGCCTCAGAAGACAACTAGGAAGTCTTCTCAGCAGTTTTCTCAGCCTGGATCTCGGCATCAATTTCTTCGATTGTTTGATCGATGCTCTTCTTGGCAACAGACACCTCGGACGAAGCCTTCTTGGTGGAGGCACTTTTTGAGACCTCGTCCTCCTCATCCTCAGTCAAGTCCAAGACTTGCTCATTCAGAGTTGGGGACTTGGCCCTAATAGAACGCTCAGCATTGGCTTCCATCTCGGCCTCTTCGTCTTCATCTTCTTCTTCTTCTTCCTCCCCAACCTTAGTCTCAGATTGGCTTGAAGCATGAGGGAATGGCACCAAAAGTCGTCCTTCATCTCAGAGGGGAGAGTCCTCGGGGATAGCCAGCTCTTTCAGAGCAGCCATCAAACCAAGGGTGTAACCCTTGTTGCATGCCTGTCTGACTTGTTTTGTGTAGTCCTCACGGACATTGGCTGCCCCCTCGGTATAAGCCTTTTCATCTGCCGCCTTGATCTTTGCATCCTTTGTAGCTAGAGCTATTTGAAGCTCGATTTGGGCCTTGACCTCTTTTTCCTTGGCCTCCTTTGCTCGGCCTGAGTAACCTGGGCAACATTCTCTGTGGCCTCGGCGCGGTCCTCGACATTCTTTGGGCCAGCTCAGTAACTTTGGCCTGGTCGAGGAGACCTCGGATACGAGCCTCAGCTTTGTTGAGGGATGTAAGGAGTTTGGCTACCTCCTTGGTCTTTTTGGTTAGCTCTTTCTTGAAATCACTGGCCTTGACGGCTAGGGAGTGACCCTGCTGGATAGCTAGCAAGATTGCAAAAGAAGTTAAGTATGGAAACCAGAGTTAAAAGTTAGGTAAAAAGTTACGAGTGTTGGGACTTACCAAGACGCAATGTGTGGACTCGCCTTTTTCCGCGCCCCGCCTTTCAGAAAGGGTTTGAAAAGAAGGCCTCACAGTTCAGACTCCCGCGGTTCTGAATCTAGTCTCACAAGTGCAATGTGAAATTGATAATTACCAAAGAGTCCAAATCCGATTTTTGAAAAATTGATTTTAAATCAAATAATGCCAAAATTGGACTGCTTTGCCAGATTACAGAGTCGCCACCTAAATATTTTATTTTGGAAAAATTTAGGAAACCCTAACTCACGCCAAAGGCCACGCGTCCGTCATCACCAAAGTTGCCTCGGCTCGAGAACTTAGGTACGAAGGGGGAAGGTCATGAATTGAGCACCCCCGCTCGCCCGATCAAAGATCGGCCTCTACTAATCATGATATGCTTTTTATAAACATCATGTGCTCTTGTTCCGGTTATTAGCTAACATTACTATGTGATGCGCATAAGCAAGTATAGACTATATCACAAACATTTCAAGCCATGTTTGTTTGCGAAAATGGTTTGAATTTGCCACCCTCAAGTGGGCTTAAAAATGCGGATTTGCCACCAAACAAAGTGGGCTTAAAACATGATTTGCCACTCAACAAAGTGGGCTTAAAATGCACATTCGTTGAATTGTTCCAATTCAAACAACAAGCCTTCATCCACAGGTATTCATGCAGTTTAGCATTTAAGCACATAGCCTCATGACAAGCATGCTCATGACAACATGGCAATCACACTCATGCAAGTATGCTAAAGTATAAAACTTACTGAGTACTCCAAGCCAAAACAAAAACTAGTTAGAAAGATGCATGATCCAAACTATGTAAGATGCCTAATGCAACACATGCAATAATGCAATTAATAGACTCGGCTACTAATATGGCATATGGATCGATTTGAACAACATGCGATTAAACACGTATTCAAAGAAGATATTGAAATTACGATGCAGTTTGAATGATGCGCCGAACCTCGGTGCATGTAAGACAAATGAATGGATGCAAGCATGCGATATGCTAATTGAAATATGTCCCTAATCTAACCATCAAAAGCGAGTAAATAAAAGGGAGAAAGACGTGAGGTGGGAAGACATACACACACGCAAGCACACTCATTACAACATTATGCCCTCGCGAAGGAAGGTCCGAATGAAACTAGCTAATCAATTAGCTATGTTAATTAAGCTAACTAATACAACATTTGAAATGAATTAACTAACTATTCTAAGCTAATTAATTATTACAAACTGGAATCAAATAACTAGTTACACTAACTAATTAATTACAACACTTGAATTAACTAGCTATTCTAAGCTAACTAAAGCAATTACATAATTAACTATCTAAGCTAATTAAATATTACAACATAACTAATTAGCTACAACTAATTGAATTATTACAACACAATTCATTATTCTAATGAAACAATGAAATGACAACGCATTTAATGTGAGCACCAAGGAAGATGGATGGAGGTTGCATACACATCACTCGAAAGCTGCTCTGTCTACCCCAGACTGCCTCTGTTTCACCTTCAGCTACTACCTATGTTTCTGCAAAACTGCACTGCTGGCGAAACACCAAGGGCCGGCCGTGCATTACTGACAATCGGTCAGGCCTACAGAGGGCCGGCCGTGCATTTATCTAGTGCAAAGCTCTGTTTTTGTGCTCTGAGGTGAAATTAGTACAAATAGAGCATTTTCAAGCTCTGTTTGTCCTTCTTTCCCTCTCTGTCATGGGAAAGCCTCAAGAGAAGGTTGGGATTGCCTCCAAAACCATCAATGAGCGATGTGATCGCTTGATGATCTCAAATTCAATTTTGGATAAAAAATCAATGAATGTAATGCAAATAGACCACCCTCCCCTTTTGTCATGAAAGGAACTCAAAAAGGGAAGTTGAGACGCTTCAAGGACATCAAAACACCATGGATTGATGCATGATGGCACTTGACACAAGAAGCTTGGCATAACGTTCGGCCAAGTTCAAGCTTTTCAAGTCATTTTCTTTAAGTGTGTTGAACCAAATTTTAAACCAATTTTATTAGGCCTATCCATTCATTAGTCGATTTGTCCATGGTTATGTTCAAGTCCTCTAAACAAGAAATAATGTCAAACGAGAGGTCTCTCTAAAACATAAGAGAAAGGCTACACTGTTGACAATGAATCTTCTAAGAGATTAAGCCATTAAGTGTAGGCCATTCTTACATGTTTCGAGCAATCTCGATCGGTTGAAATCATTCTCAAATACAAATGATAGATAGTTGATTGATTATTTAGAGTGAGACTCTCAATATGGAAATAGAGCGAAGGAAAGCTTAGAACAATACATGAACTAACCAAAGCATGGAACAATTTTAAAGGCCATGGCAACCCTAAAACAGCCCCTAAAAGGGTAAAAACAGTGCTGAAATTACACTACAAAAACCAAAAAAAAGCAAGCAAAATAGGAGAGAATTGAAGCTAGTAAGCAAGCCTAAGGAGGAATGGCTAATCCCTCCACTTTTTGGACCTCAAAACCACATATTTTACCCTTTCAAAGCTCTGAAAATCAGCATGAATACCAAGGGAAGAGGGTGAAAAGGAGAAGAGTTTAGGTTATGAAATAAAGGTGTAGAAAGAGCAAGCTCTTTCTACCTTTTTGGTAACCCTTCCAACTCAACTCTAACACCTTAAATGAGCTCAAAAACAACCAAAACAGCAAGAATGATGGTGTAGAGAACAAAAATGTAAGCAAGAAAAGAGAAAGCAAGCTTATACCTTTCTAGAAGCTAGCTTGCTTTTAGAGTTTCAAACTCAAATTCAATGCACTCTCAAGCTTGAATTACACTTCCTCAAGATCAACCAAGGCCTTAGGATGATCAAACAAGGCTATGTATGGTGTGTAGTGATGGTGTAAGCAAACTAGGTTAGCTCAAAGGATGCCTTGCAATGGAAGAAGGAGGAGTCAAGGCTCTCAAGGGTGTATATCTCTCTTCTTGATATTTGTTCAACCCTCAAAACTATCCTAGAGCCTCAGTTTTATAGAATTCGAGCTGCAAATGTGACAAATATCTTCAAAAATGGACAGCTGGCGGCCTCCCGCCCAGAACAGTGTTTATCGCCATCGAAGGTCGGTCGGCCGGCCATTCATAGCCACGGCCGACCATCACCAATGCACAGCCAGCCTTTGATGGCTGCCCCTATTTTTTGGCTCAAATCCAGCTCATGGAGGGAAAAAGTTCAAAAATAAAGCTCACAGGTTCAAACAAAGTAAATGTTGAAGATTCAAGGTTATTTTGGGAGCCTGATTAATTCTGAATCGCTGTGAATTCACAATTCGACTTTCATCATTGAGTGCACCGAACCGAGCATTCGAGTCTTGCGGGTAGTCAAAAGTGTGGGTGTCTACAGTTGCCCCTCTTGACAGAACTCGGAAGTCATGAAATGATAGGAGTGAATGTCAAAGCCCGAAGATGACCCATTTTGACAAGGCTGCAAGACTTGGACAAGAAAGCAAGATATAAACTAAAAGTGGTTGCGCCCGCAGGCTGTCTACGTATCCTTTTGCAAGGAATCAAACCAGCATAGTTCTGGGACAAAATGCAAATGATATGCACAATGCAAAAACATAACTTATGATCATGCAATGAGGCTGTAATAAAACATCTAGATACAAATATTATGCAAAGAAATGCTACATTTAAGCAAACCGACGTAAGGTACAGCAATTTCAAACATGAAAAGAAATAATCAAACACGCCACACATGAGAATCATGAGCCAAACCACATTTCATGCAGAAAGGATGTAAGAAAATTATGCAAACTTAACTACGCATCACGCAGGAAAGGCAAAGAATAACATAACCGTCGGGCGCACCCAAGGTGTCAAACAAGATCCTAATGCGTTGCACGCAGAAGGAGAGAAAAGATGGTGTGAACACCGGGACACACCCAAATGTTTCTAAACCAAAGCGTCCTAACGCGTTGCATGTGAAAGGAGAAAAGGTAACAAGAACACCGGGGCGCGCCCAAATGTCTCTAACTAAAAGCGTCCTAACGCGTCGCACGCGAGAGGAGAAAAGGCAACTAGAACACTGGGACGCGCCCAAATGTCTCTAACCGAAAGCGTCCTAACGCATTGCATGCGAGAGGAGAAAAGGCAACAAGAACACCGGGACGCGCCCAAATGTCTCTAACCGAAAGTGTCCTAACGCGTCGCACGCGAGAGGAGAAAAGGCAACCAGAACACCGAGACGCGCCCAAATGTCTCTAACCGAAGGGAGTGGTGTAAACACCAGGGCACACCCAAATGCTTTTAACCAAAACAAGGTGTTCGAGGGACAGGAATGATCTCATCTGGAATTCCTCTGAATGAACCACACATACAATATCGTCTGGTCGCACCGGCTTTGAATGAGCTATACACACAATATCGCGCCTACATAAGAAAGAAACTTAACAGGTACAATACAATAAGGATACACGTTTCTATGCAAGACAAATAACCGATACCAAAATGTTGGGACATGTTTTATGCAAAACATGCGAGAAACAAAACAGAAGCATATTCTATGCAACGAGAACCGGAGCATGTTCTATGCAATATTGGAATGCATATTCAAGGCAATAGTACAAAATGCATGTTCTATGCAAATGTAGTGATAGTATGTTCTATGCATGATAGTTGGAAACATGTTCCATGCTCTAACAGAGAAGTGCATGTTCCATGCAAATGTGAAGAAGTGCATATTCTATGCGTATGTAACAAATAGGATCGCATATTCTCTATGCATAATTTGAGAGCAAATGCATGATTCGAGAGTGAAAGCAATAAGCATGTTCTATGCATGAGACAGGAGCACTTTTTATGCAAAATTTAAGGAGAGGAAGGGAATCACATACGTACTCCAATGCCTCCGACTTACCTCTCAGAAGTCTTTACAACATGTTCAACTCAAAAGGATACATCTTGTTCATACCAACAAGGGGTAAAACCTGCTATTTTAATTGCCACTCAGACAATCTTGGGGTTGAGATAGAGAAGTGGCGTGGCTCGAGTAGCTACATCTAGAATGCAGGTTTGGCATTTGTTGAGGTTGAAACGCATTAAGATGCTCCAAATTTTCCTCCTTTTCTTTTGCCATTCTAACTCTCTTTTTCTTTCTCTTTCACTTTTTCTTTTCTTCTTTTCTTTTTCTTCTTTCTTTTTTTCTTTATCTTTATTCTTTTTCTTCTTACAAAATTCAAAATAATTCAAAAATTAAAAATTCCAAATTTAAACCTACAATTATGACACAGAATTAAAATAATAGTGACCAACAATACATACAAACAAAACAAATTGCCAGACCTAAAGAAAAACAGCAGAAGCAAAATTGAAATCACCAAAGGTCGGTCGGGCCTTGATAATGCACGGCCGGGCTTTGGCAAATCCGGCTGGCCTTTGACAGCGGCAAAGGGCAGTTCGATAAAAGCCGAACCCGTGGCTACTTATAACACAAAACAAACCTCATTTGAACCAAACCCTAGGTCCAAAAACATCCCACTCCCTCTCTAAAGCCCCTTTCTCTCTAGATTTTCACTCCCCTAGAATTACCCAACAATTCTTGCAAAAAATTTCTTGAAAACCCTCTTGATCCTCCAACTTTTGAACCGATTAAAAATCGTTTTGGTTGAAGTTTTAGTTTCCTCTTGGTTTTTTCCCTCACTTTCTCACTTTTGCCCAAACTTTCTCGTTCCCTTTAATTTTCCACAATTTCTCCATTTTCTCCTTCTCTTAGGGTTTAAAATTTAGGATTTCACCCATTTTCACTCACCCCCTTCACTTTTCTTCAATTTTCCATGGCCAGTGATGAAGTCTCCATTCCAGAACCTGTTGTAGATATTGATGCCACCCTCGGGGCAGACATGGAGGCGGAGGAAGCCACTACATTACTTCCTCTTGCCGAGAGGCCTTTTGATGCGGCCACATACCGACCACGCACACATGTGCCACCTCCTGGTAGTATCCTGAGATTTGAGGGTTTCATTCTCGAGCTAGACGAGGATACCTTGCTGCGAGACCCCATGGAGCATCTCTCTGCTGACGCTTCTATGATACACAACTCCTCCCCCATTTTGCTTTGTATCTTACTTTACACACATGTTGAAATGTTGAACTTGATGAACAAATCACTTACCCATGCTACACATACACTGATAAAACCTTCATTTGATAAGTGATCGCCAGAAGGGTAGGCGGCTACGGCTCTATCTCCGGCCCCCGGTGCTGGTACGAGCGGCTTCTTACGGAGGTCCGCACTTTGGTGGATGCTGCCGGTTTCGGGCCCTTTTGTTCTGGACTCATAGAGATGAGGGCTGAGTCTTTGCTCTACAGGGCCTTGGTAGAGAGATGGTGGGACACCACCAGCTCATTTCACTTCTCTTCTACTGGGGAGATGACACTGACTCCGTATGATTTCTCGATACTGACTGGTCTGCGGGTTGGGGTCAACGGCCCAATCCCTTTTGATCCAGATATGACTAAGTAGAAAATGCATAGCTTCAGCTTCTCGGAGCAATTCCGGACACCACTAGCCATGGGATGGTGTGCTATAGCTAGTTTTATGACCATTTCTCTGGTACACAGATAGCCGGCTACTACAGACGAGGTTTCCCAGTACACTCGTGGCTTTCTGATATATTTCCTCGGTATTACCCTGTTCGCAAATAGGGAGAATACTGTAGGATTGTACATCCTCGGGGCGCTGGTGCATCTTCCTCAGATGGCGGATTACGATTGGGGCGACGCAGGTTTAGCTACCCTGTACTGTTATATGAGCTCTGTTTCCCGCCGTAAGGCAAATTCACTTGGTAGCTACTGGAGGGTTTAGAGGTACATCTTACATTCACCTTTCTGATGCGCTTTGTACCTTATTCACTGTTGCATTTCTCATTCATTTGATCTATTTTCTCATGGCATCTATCTGTCTTTGATTTGCAGCTTTGGGTCTACACTTATTTTACTTCATTGGCTCCAATTACAGTGAAGCCGATCGAGTTGTCCGTACCATGCTCTCGGTACTACAACTCACGATTCAAGCGGCGCATATTTTTGCCGTTTCTTCGACACTATCACAGTGGATCAGGTATGGCACCATTTCTCACATTACATGGTCATTCTTATACTATTGTACTGTCGCCCTGTACCACATTGCCATTCTCACATTGCACTGACTTCGATACTACATTGACATTCTCTCACCACATTATACTGAGTCTGACACTGCACTGCCATTTTGACTACACTAATTCTGACACTGTACTGCCATTCTGACACTACACTAATTCTAACACTGAACTGCCATTCTGACATTACACTAATTTCCTCAGGTCGACTGGCACCCTTGGGTAGGCATTCCCCACTAGTCGAGGGTGACCTATACCACTGCTTGGCATGCTTCCACGTTGAGAATCCTGTTTGAGGGCCCTTTTGGCCGAGCACACTACCTGGAGGAGAGATTCATCCACCAGACTTGGGGCGTAGCTGATCTTGATGTTCCATATCCCCTTCCTGCCGGCATGAGGGTTATAGATGATTACAAGACGGTCCCGACTTGGACCTTCTAATGATAGGTGAGGACGGTGATCGCCACCATGAGCCTGGCGACTTCATGACTTTCCTGCACACTCGAGTGATGGCTCCTCTTACCCCAGGCAGAGATTGCGCTATACTAGCGGTTGTTCTTGCCCCTGCTGCTGGAGCTGGTGATGCGCCTGCTGGAGGTGGGCCTGCCACTGCTCCCATTCTCGGACTGCCTGTGCTTCCTACCGAGATTATGTACATGCGTCCAAATGGAGTGATTGACCAGATCCCGCTCGAGCCCATTGAGGAGAGAGACCGCAGACTTGTATTTGCCCCTGCATCGAGCAGGTACACTTTCTGTTTATGCTAGTCCATGTTGCACTTTAGCTTATTCTCAACCATTACTATTTGCTGTTCAGTTACTTCTATCTGCCTTTCTCAATTTTCTTTGTTTTGCAGATTCCTCGAGCTTATGGCGATGAGCTCCTTTGGACGATTGACTGACTACTCCTCATGGTACGGAGGAGGCAGACTACCTTAGTCACCCACGGGATTGAGGCACATTCTGTGTGTAGCTTACTGTCATTACCATGTTGTATATTCCAAGTCACTCTATTTGATATCTGGTATTCTTTTCAGCTTGAGCCGACGCCAGCAGTGCCTACAGGACCTTCCACTGCCAGTCAGCAGAGATGGGCCTAGTGAGAGGCCGAGGAGGCATTGATAGGGGAAGAGGCCAAGTGCGGCAACGCTCGCCTTCTAAGCAGTCTTTTGATAGGTCTACGACCCCAGAGAATGCGGGAGAGGAGATGGACCTGCAACCGAGCAGCTCCAGTGATGACAGTGATGCGCCTCCTCCACAGCCGCAGAGGAAGAGAGCGATGATAGGCTGTTGATGGCAATGCTGATTTTGCTTTACTTTGTTTTTGTTTTCATTTTGTTATGTAGTTTATAAAACTAGCTTCAGATTGTCTTTTTTTATTTTTCAAAAGCTTTCATTTGTTTTGGTTATATGAAACAATGATCGGAGTTGGACCCAACAATTATGAAAAAACAAGTTTTGTTGAATGGCTCCTTTACTCATCATAATCTTTGCATTACCTTTGCTCTTGCAATCTTTGGAATAGCAAATGCCTTGCTCTCGGATTGATTCATGAACCAGATAATAACTTACAATTAACCAAAACATAAAATACAACTCGATAACAAAAAAATAAAATGAAAACAACTCGAAAAAGATGACAAACACCTAATATAAGGCAAACAAGATCTAGAAGTATAATTGCAATCCATCCACACAAAGGCCAGGCTTCACTGCAACAGACTTGCACTGGGCCAACACTGAGACCTAGCCGAGCCTCACTGATGCACGGCCGGTGGTGTGATGTCGGTCAGTGCTGTCTAGGTGTCATGCTCAGATGCTTCCCAAACTCTATAAATAAGACTCCCATGCTGCTTTTCTGGCAAACAAATAAGTTCTTGATAGTTTGCTCTCAAAATGGAGGTATTGTTCATCAACAGATTTCGAGAATGGATAGCTGTTTTAGATGGCTCGAAAAAAGTGAATTTTCGAGGTTTCGGGATAAATGCACTATTCCCACTAAGTCATTCTCCACTGTGTTTTCCGTTCCTTCACGCCGCGGCTAGGTGTTGGAATCCAATTACACATGTCTTTAGCTTCGGGGGAGAAGAGCTATGCTCGACAATTGAAGAATTCCAAGCTTTGATGGAATGCCGGCGTGACAAGGAAATCTTGCCCCCAGCTCTGTTTCGGTCACACCCAAGCTTTAGGACGGATGTGCGGGCTTACCCTGCATGAGGCTCGATCTTTAGTTCACAATGGGGAACTAGACATCCCCAGTTTAATTCATCGATTTTCTGATGTCGGTGACAGAGGGGATCTCCTTTGGCGGGGTTTTCAGCAACACACCCTTTGTTTGTGTATGTTGGCACAGTTTCGGAGGGTCTAGCGTTCGCTTGATCGAAGTGGCTCAAGGCTTGAAAGAGGGCAAGAGTTATATTGGCTTAGCATTGGCCGAGACTTTGATGGGCTTAGATGCCTTCCATCGGCGGGAGACGACCAAACTCGCAGGAAGTCCACTACTTTTGCAGGTAATGTTTCCCACCCTATCTTATATATTTTTCTCACAACACTCGGCACTCATGCTCTGTTTTTCTTTCAAAACCCTTTCTCACTTTTCTCTCCACATAGACCTCTCTATTCTTTAATCTCTCTTATTTTTCCTCCCTCCCCAGATATGGCTCACGGACAGGTTGAAGGTAGTGGACTCTTGCCCTACATATTCAGCACGAGGCTATTTTTTTCGCCAATGACTAGTTGATTTCCCGAACGAGGGGTGGTGGTGCCATTGGATGTGCAACAGGCTCACTGCTGACATTGCTTGGCATTGTCTTTGGTTTGATCTGCCTGAGATGAGTTACAGCATGTCTCGACAACCCCGGCATTCAACTAGTTGGCTTGATACACTGCGTATTCTACTTTCCATTCTGGTTCAAGCGTCAGTTCGGACAGGACCAGATCTGCCCAGAAAAAGGAGTAGAGTACCCGGCTTCATTTCCAATCCGAGGTTCACAACTAGCTCGATATCCCACTGCATGGAGGACAAGAGAACTTCTGGCTTCCGCTCCCAATTTCAACTATGCCTTATCTGGCAAATGCACAGCTTGGCTTGAAGATGAGGCGTACACCGGGTGTGATAACCCTGTTCCGTAATATGCTAATTGGTCCTTAACATGAATATGATTATGTGTTTAATATGATTTTGTGTGCCATTATGTGAAAATATGTGGTTTTGAATTTCTATCTGTTCACCGTAGGAATATCTGTTTGATTACTTGCTTTGAAATTTAAATTGAAGGCCTTATCAGCCACAGAACCCGAAATTGATTGCGCCATTGTAATTGGCATAATTTTTAGAGCCTACGGTGAAATTTAATTGAAAATTGATTCGGATCAAATTAATTAGATTAAATTAGTAGGTTAATGCTCAATTATTTGACATTAGAATAATGTATTTGAGAGGGGGCTTTTAGAGGCCATTATACACCTTCACTTTGTTTCTTTTTGAGCTCATCATCCGAAATTCCTCTTTAGAGAGAGGGAGAGTAGGATTTAGAGAGAGAGAGGGTTCAACTTTGAAGATTTTGCTAAGGAGCTCTAGCTTTGAAGGGCTAAGCTCAAGAACTTGCCACTATTTGGAAGATTGAACCTCTAGGTGAGCATTTGAGCATAAATTCATGAGTATAAGTTTGTAAATTGTGTATTCAAGTTAGTTGGGTAATCAAGAGCAAGAATTGAAATGAATTTGAAGTTAGAATGAACATGCATGTGCATAATTGTTACAATTTTGGGTGTTCTAGCATGTAGCATGTTAAATATGAAGAATGGAGCATCAAACCTTACATGCATGAGTAGTTTTGTGTAGCTTCATGATTTGGAGCATCATTTGTACCATTTGAAATAGAAATGAAGTCAAAATTTGACATGCATGCATGATTGAAGAAGTTATGGAATTGGTATGAAGTTTGAATGTTTGGATTTTGATCATACGGAAGAAATGTCGATCTATTTGGGAATTAAATGATGACTTTGAATAATTTGGGGTCATACTTTTATACTCTCATGTAATGTAATGTGTTTGCATGTTTTTGAACTGAAATCATGTGTTTTGGAACCTTTGAATGTCAAATTTCGGCTCAAGAACATTACTGGAAAACCCTGAATTTTTGGTGTCCGCTCAAGCGTGGAAACCTTCGCTCGAGCAGGAAATACGTGCTCCCAGAACGTTTTGCAGACATGGTGTCCGCTTGAGCGGGGAAGTTCATGCTCGAGCGGGGAGCTATGTAGACAGACCTTCAGCTCGAGCGTAAATTCGATGCATCCAGTACTTTTGCAGACCTCATGGGTCCGCTCGAGCGGGGAAGTCCATGCTCGAGTGGGGACCCTGTTTTCTGAAATTTTGAAAATGCATTCTGAGTTTCGTTTTCCGTTCTCTTTCACTTCTAAGTACTCTTAGGCATGCATTGAGCATTGTAATTGAGTTAGAAGGATAAGAATAAAGCCTAGAGAGGAATATGTGAATTAAAGAACGGATTGAATCGGTTGTGACCCATATGTGTTATGTGATGTGTAGGGTCAAGCTCCAGGCCAAATCAACTAGCCGATCACTGTAAGTAATATCTTAACAAAGATATCTGAAATGTGTTGTTGTCCAATTGCTTACCTCTATGTAAGTTTTATAAGTTCGTTGATTTGATTGGTGGACAATGTTTGGTATACCAAATGAATGGGCCAGATGCCTTTTTGAGATGAATGAATGGGCCGGAGGCCGTTTTGACATGAATAAATGGGCCAGAGGCCGTTTTGACAAGAATGATTAAATGGGGCAGAGGCCGTTTTGACAAGAATGAATGGATGGGCCAGAGGCCGTTTTGACAAGAATGAATGGATGAGCCAGAGGCCATTTTGACAAGTACGAATGGATGGGCCAGAGGCCATTCTAACAAGTACGAATGGATGGGCCAGAGGCCGTTTAGACATGAATGAATGGGCCAAAGGCCGTTTCGACATGAATAAACGAATGGGCCAAAGGCCAGTTTGACACGAATAACAGTTTGATACGAATGATAGTTTGATACGAATAACAGTTTGACATGAAAGAATGAATGGGCCAAAGGCCAGTTTGTCATCTGAATGGACCAGAGGCCGTTTTGACACAAAAGAAAGTTTGATTGGGCCAAAGGCCAGTTTGACCTGAATGACACTAATGAATTGGGCCCAAGGCCGTATGATGTGTTTGGAACTGCAGTTACTTAACTTACATATGTCTATGTATGTGTGTATTAGCTAGAAATATAAACTGGGCCCAAGGTTGTTTGGGGTATATTGTTCCAATGTATATTCTTTATTTGATATTATTCACTAGGCTTTCGCTTACGCTCATTCATGTGTTTGTAGGTGAGCCTAGAGAGATCCAGACCCAGCCTCAGTGAAGTCTATATGGAACAACCAAAGTTTTGAAGAGTCAGCCCTTGCGTCTCACGCACGAGACACGTCTTCGCCCTTTTGCCATTCTGTGTATTTCGTCATGTTGGCAAGGACTTTGGTTTACGTCTGTGTATGGTTTGTTTGGCTGACTTAGTTTTGAATAATCCTGTCTGTACAGAACCTTATGTTACTATACTTTCTGTGGTGCATTATTAACATATGTAAATGTGGAATGTTATGATGTGCATATAAGCACAGCTCTATGGACAAAGTTGTAAATTTGCTTCCGTTTGGCCCCTTTACTCTGATGAGCTTTTTCTTATTTGGTTTGAGGCCGTAGGTAATCTCGTGATTACTGGCCAGTTATAGCCTTAACCCATAGGGGCGGGTTCGAGTCGTGACAGAGTGGTATCAGAGCACGAGTTAATAACTCACACACTTGTCCAAAAGAGCAATAAGCGTCTAGATAAGATCCAGGATGCATTCATGTGATAAGTATGAACTTGAAAGCATCAAGAATACGCTTAAATGTTTAATGTGAACGATTATGTATTATAAGTTTGTGATTCGCTTGCATTGCAAATTATTTGAATACGTATGCTCTTTAGTATATGCATACCTGTGAATCTTTTGTATAAAGTATAATGCAAGTTTAATCAGATGGTGAGAACATGTGATTACATGAGATATGAATTGTTGCACTAATGTGTACAACAAGTTTGTTTTGTTATAATGCACATACATGAACATATGAATCATGCAAAGTTGCACAGGTGCATTCGATTCTGCAAATGGGTGTTTATGTGGAATATGATTTGAGTATATGGTTACTTAGTAAATGTTCAGCATGCGATGTCTGACAAGTATACAATCATCTGTTACGTATGTGATTAGTGTGTCTTGACGGTACGTAAAATGAGGATATAACAATGTACCTATGTGTATCTGTAGTTATTTCTGTATCGAGCATTCCAGTACTTGGCAAGGCTTAATAAGAGTTTGTGTAGATTGTGGATAAAGTAAGGGCGTACGAGTTGGCAGACTCTTCCACAGCCCGACTTGATAGACTGGAAAAAATAGTACAAGAAATGGCAAGGATCTTAAGACAACACGTCAGTTGCCGCTACGGCAAGAACCTTTGCCACCACCAGTGGAAAAAAAAAAAAAAAAAGGTCGAGAAGTTTGTTATCAGATTTCTGGGCTTGTTATAGATGTGGTAAAATGGACCGTATGGTAAGGAACTGTCCCCGAACTAAACAAAATGTGAATAAATCTTCTGCCTCAGCTAGATTCGCACCAATGGTAGGAACTACTAATTAGGATAGAGTAATTATACTCATCCCAGAAAGCACTCAGAATACTGCGACCACTATCCCAGGTATCTATACTGTTTATAAACGAATGCTTATGTGTTGACTGATTCTGAATTAGTACATGTGTACATCTTTGCTTGGGATATTATTTGATTCAGATCGGCATCTTCCTTCGTATCTGCTGCATGTGTATCTAGACTGGTTAGACCCACAAGGTCGAGATCGTATTCATTGAATATATATGCTCCATTTGGGAAATTTGTGAAATACGTATCGGGATATCGAGTAACTCTGCACATGTACATGTACATCTAAACCTATGCTCAGGGTGATTTGTTACATTACTGTCTTCAATGACTCTGTGATTGTGTGACTGGGTTTGAGCACCCAGATAACGAACTCTATAAATTGCGAGATCATGCATTTGGGTTGGTAGAAAATTGACTGAACTATGTGACTATGTTAAGCTTGACTCGTAAACCTATGTTTTTATGACTAATTTGGAACCTCTGCGTGACAAATCCTATATTATGTGTAACCGAAGAACTTTGTTTAATGTGTTACTGTGTACCATGTGCTTGCATATAAGACCTATTTGAGAATTTCTATACTGATTAAGATATATACCTCATGATATGAACGCCTGCATATGTAACTACACCTGAACTTATGTGAACAATGCCATATTGTACATGATTTGAAATACTTTGACATGAACAGTTGTGATAAATGACTCCGATATGACTTTGAGAACTAATGAACTTAGAACAGTTGTGAAACTATCGACTATGTACCTAAGCAACGAAGTGTGCCTTACAGAACGAAAAATACCTCATTGAGAAAACTTTTATCTGATTCAATCTAATAGAACTTTTGTTTGATTGGGCCTGTTAGAACACTCATTTGATATAATTTGATGGGACCTTTGCTTGATTTGATTTGGCAAGACCTTCGATGGGATTAATTTGATGAGACCCTCTATCTGATTTGATCTTGTTAAGGGGAAGTACGGATTACGTATGAATAAATAGCCAGATTATTCTTGGCAGGAAAATTGATAGACCCAAAACTTGAATCCGTTTGGAGTACTTGACTTACTTGAAAGACCTTTTGTGGGTTGTCAACAGATTGATCTAACCATGAACACCGTTGAGAACCAACCTCTAACTATCGAGGACATATGTGTTAAAAATGAACCGAATTGTGCAAATCCAGTGATTGGGTGTCTTAAAGAACAATGCTTGTGTATTGTCATATTCTTGCGTATTTGACGCTAAGGAAGCTGATGACAACAGATTGATTTGATTGAAAACAGTACTGAATATTTATCCTCGGCTGATCAGAATATGTTTTATATGTCTACTTCAGTGTTATCGAATTTTGGGAAAATCAAGTTATGGTGAGTGGTATTGTGTTTGCTTCGATGACATTCTTGAGACGTCCTTTCGTGCTAGGGGACATTAAGCCTATGTAGCACCTTTGTTGAAATATTTCTTTTGCCACCGACGGTTTTGTACGAGTGGGTTTGTCTAATCGATCTCGGGTCGGCCACCGACGGTCGTAAACGGGTGTGCTTTGATTCCGAGACGATTATTTATTTGTTTTGTCCGGAATGTCATCCTTTGATATTAGGTAGATGTTATTGACATCCAAGAAGCTTTGAAAAACCTTGATTATCCGTAAGTGTGGGAATTCAGTACGCCTTGTAAATAACTGCTCAGTGCCATTATATTCTGTAGTTGGGGCTCTGGGGATGTGTAAATTGTGCTTAACATGTGATTGACTCCTTTGATATTGTCTTTGACATCATGGGGATTTACATATGAATTGCCTTATGCTTTTGACGACTATCAGATAATGTGGAAAGACTCGATGGAACAGAGGATTGAATATTGAACCGAATTGTAAACTGTAAATTATTGAATGAATGGAGAACACGAGTGTTGTGTTAGAAGTCGACTGCTTCGATGTTATTGTGCTTTAAAATTGGTACTATGGGGATATATGAGCTACGTATGTTGTGTGGTTGATTGCTTCGTTGTCATTTTTGTTGACTTGGGAATTAGTGTCTGGATCCACTTTAAATTCCTGAAGACTTTTGATTGACCTTGGATAACGGTGCTGAGTCACTAAACTAAATACCGAATCGGATTATGAATTGCGAAAGTATTGAAGAATGAATTGAACTTTTATGACAAGGGAATAGATTGAACTTCTACGGTAAAGTTAGATGACACCTGAAATGAATATGTTGGTGAATTTGTGTCTAAATATTTTCCGGCGCCAACAGGTCGAAGTCGAATATCAGATAGTGGCGGAACTACTTCAGCCTCTCTCTATTTCGGAATGGAAATAAGGATATGTGACTACGAACTCCATTGTGGGGCTACCTTGAGCATCCAAGGTATAAGTCTCGTTTGGGTTATTGTATGTGGAATTATTAAGTTTGCTCATTTCCTCCCTGTAAAATTTTCGTATGATGCTTGTAGACTAGCCACTATTTACATCAATAAGATTGCTCGTTTGCATGGGGTCCCAGTATCTGTTGTTTTAGACAGGAATCCTAAATGTGTTTGAATTCTGGCAAGCCTTCAAGAAGCAATGGGAACTGAATTGTGATTCATCGCTGCTTCCCATCCGCAAATTGATGTATAATTAGAAAGAACTTTTAGATTTTGGGAGAAATGCTCCAAATGTATGCTTTAGATTTTCAGGGAAGTTGGAAAAATCTATCCATCATTGGCAGACTTTGCTTACGACAACAGCTTACACTCTAGTCTCGGTATGGCACCATGCAAGCCTGGTATGGAGGAAAAGGTAAGACTTTGACTGATTGAGAACAGAGTGTTGCTTGATTTTGAGACTAAGCAATAACTATCGAAAGGGATTGGGACCGTTGAATGAAAGGTATTTCGAATTGTTTTCGACTAAAGGTAAAATAAGTTTGGAGGACCAAACTTCCTAAAGGGGGGATGACTGTGATAACCCTATTCCATAATATGCTAATTGGTCCTTAACATGAATATGATTATGTGTTTAATATGATTTTGTGTGCCATTATGTGGAAATATGTGGTTTTGAATTTCTATCTGTTCACCGTAGGAATATCTGTTTGATTACTTGCTTTGAAATTTAAATTGAAGGCCTTATCGGCCACAGAACCTGAAATTGATTGCACCATTGTGATTGGCATAATTTTTAGAGCCTACGGTGAAATTTAATTGAAAATTGATTCGGATCAAATTAATTAGATTAAATTAGTGGGTTAGTGCTCAATTATTTGACATTAGAATAATGTATTTGAGAGGGGGCTTTTAGAGGCCATTATACACCTTCACTTTGTTCCTTTTTGAGCTCATCATCCGAAATTCCTCTTTAGAGAGAGGGAGAATCGGATTTAGAGAGAGAGAGGGTTCAACTTTGAAGATTTTGCTAAGGAGCTCTAGCTTTGAAGGGCTAGGCTCAAGAACTTGCTACTATTTGGAAGATTGAACCTCTAGGTGAGCATTTGAGCATAAATTCATGAGTATAAGTTTGTAAATTGTGTATTCAAGTTAGTTGGGTAATCAAGAGCAAGAATTGAAATGAATTTGAAGTTAGAATGAACATGCATGTGCATAATTGTTACAATTTTGGGTGTTCTAGCATGTAGCATGTTAAATATGAAGAATGGAGCATCAAACCTTACATGCATGAGTAGTTTTGTGTAGCTTCATGATTTGGAGCATCATTTGTACCATTTGAAATAGAAATGAAGTCAAAATTTGACATGCATGCATGATTGAAGAAGTTATGGAATTGGTATGAAGTTTGAATGTTTGGATTTGATCATACGGAAGAAATGTCGATCTATTTGGGAATTAAATGATGACTTTGAACAATTTAGGGTCATACTTTTATACTCTCATGTAATGTAATTGTTTGCATGTTTTTGAACTGAAATCATGTGTTTTGGAACCTTTGAATGTCAAATTTTGGCTCAAGAACATTACTGGAAAACCCTGAATTTTTGGTGTCCGCTCAAGCGTGGAAACCTTCGCTCGAGCAGGAAATACGTGCTCCCAGAACTTTTTGCAGACATGGTGTCTGCTCGAGCGGGGAAGTTCACGCTCAAGCGGGGAGCTATGTAGACAGACCTTCAGCTCGAGCGTAAATTCAATGCATCCAGTACTTTTGCAGACCTCATGGGTTCGCTCGAGCGGGGAAGTCCACGATCGAGCGGGGCGAGGACCCTGTTTTCTGAAATTTTGAAAATGCATTCTGAGTTTCGTTTTCCGTTCTCTTTCACTTCTAAGTACTCTTAGGCATGCATTGAGCATTGTAATTGAGTTAGAAGGATAAGAATAAAGCCTAGAGAGGAATATGTGAATTAAAGAATGGATTGAATCGGTTGTGACCCATATGTGTTATGTGATGTGTAGGGTCAAGCTCCAGGCCAAATCAACCAGCCGATCACTGTGAGTAATATCTTAACAAAGATATCTGAAATGTGTTGTTGTCCAATTGCTTACCTCTATGTAAGTTTTATAAGTTCGTTGATTCGATTGGTGGACAATTTTTGCTATACCAAATGAATGAGCCGGATGCCGTTTTGACATGAATGAATAGGCCGGAGGCCGTTTTGACATGAATGAATGGGCCGGAGGCTGTTTTGACAAGAATGATTAAATAGGCCAGAGGCCATTTTGACAAGAATGAATGGATGGGCCAGAGGCCATTTTGACAAGAACGAATGGATGAGCCAGAGGCCATTTTGACAAGTACGAATGGATGGGCCAGAGGCCGTTCTGACAAGAATGAATGGATGGACCAGAGGCCATTTGGACATGAATGAATCGGCCAGAGGCCGTTTCGACATGAATAAACGAATGGGCCAAAGGCCAGTTTGACACGAATAACAGTTTGACACGAATGATAGTTTGATACGAATAACAGTTTGATATGAAAGAATGAATGGGCTAAAGGCCAGTTTGTCATCTGAATGGACCAGAGGCCGTTTTGACACAAAAGAAAGTTTGATTGGGCCAAAGGCTAGTTTGACCTGAATGACACTAATGAATTAGGCCTGAGGCCGTATGATGTGTTTGGAACCGCAGTTACTTAACTTACATATGTCTATGTATGTGTGTATTAGCTAGAAATATAAACTGGGCCCAAGGCCGTTTGGGGTATATTGTTCCAATGTATATTCTTTATTTGATATTATTCACTGGGCTTTCGCTTACGCTCATTCATGTGTTTGTAGGTGAGCCTAGAGAGGTCCAGACCCAGCCTCAGTGAAGTCTGTATGGAACAACCAAAGTTTTGAAGAGTCAGCCCTTGCGTCTCCCGCACGAGACACGTTTTCGCCCTTTTGCCATTCTGTGTATTTCGTCATGTTGGCGAGGACTTTGGTTTACGTCCGTGTATGGTTTTGTTTGGCTGACTTAGTTTTGAATAATCCTGTTTGTATAGAACCTTATGTTACTATACTTTCTGTGGTGAGTTATTAACATATGTAAATGTGGAATGTTATGATGTGCATATAAGCACGGCTCTATGAACAAAGTTTTAAATTTGCTTCTGTTTGGCCCCTTTACTCTGATGAGTTTTGTCTTATTTGGATTGAGGCCGTAGGTAATCTCGTGATTACTGGCCGGTTATGGCCTTAACCCATAGGGGCAGGTTCGGGTCGTGACACCGGGCCCACTTTAGCATCTGAAGCTTTCACAAGCTCAAAGAGGGTATGCAAGAACACCTGACTCATCTATGTCCCAAGTTTATTGCTTTGATCTATACTTTCAAGTTTTCCTTTTGAATGTAATAAAAAGCAACTTTGATTTGTATCAAGAGTTAGAGAACTTTGTATTGAAATCAATGACATTGAAGTTGTGGACACTGAAAATTTTCCTTTTGATCCAAAAATGGTCTAAGTTGTAAAAAGATTAATTTGAATAAAATCAACTTTTATTAAAACTTTTCAAAATCATTTTCGATATGGATCACAACTTGACACACATGGAATCTATCCTCGAGATGTATAACCCCAAATCTGGAAAATGGAAAATTGCCCCTTGTCTGAATAACACTGCTCAGCACTATAATCAGCTCCCCTCTCCGGGTAAGGATCACAGCCGATCTTTCAGATAATGAGTGGACAAAGATGCCTTAATCAAACACACGGACACAGTTGATTTGGAGGTGTTTACGGCCAGACTTTAGAATGAAGTTGCCTACGTATCCCGAAGATAGGAATTAGGCCTTACGTAGTTTGGTTCGGGTTCACTCGGGTATTAATACTCTTTTTTTACACTCTAACTTTTGCCAAGGCCACCCTTTCTAGGTTTTCAACCTTACGAGCTCAATTTTTCTTATTTCAAAATTTTTTGTGCTCTAACGTTTGCCTAGGTTGCCCTTTCAGATTTTCGGCCTAGCGAGCCACTCAATGATAGTATTTATTCAACTTGTCCATGTTGATTGGTTGGGAGAATTCTAGGCCATCCAGGTCCAAAAGAATAACAGCTCCACTCGACCAAATTGATTTGATAATGTAAGGACCAGTCCAATTGGGTTTGAACTTGCCCCTAGGGTCATGGATGAGAGCTCGGTTATCTTTGAGCACCAAATCCCCTTCTTTCAAATTCCTGGACTTAACTTTTTTGTTGAAAGCCCTAGCAATCCTATGTTGATAACCTTGGACATGGTACAGTGCTTTCAGCCTCCTCCCGTCGAACAACATTAGTTCCTCGAACCTGCTCTGCTGCCAATCCGCTTCTGCTATCTAGCACTCAGCCATAACTCGCAGCAACGAAACTTCTATTTCGATCAGCAGAACAGCTTCCATCCTATAAACTAGAGAATATGGAGTTGCCCCAGTAGATGTCCGAATTGATGTTCTGTAGCCCCAGAGAGCAAATGGCAACTTGTCTGGCCAGTCTCTATAAGTCTCAACCATTTTCTGCAAAATGTGTTTGATGTTCTTGTTGGCGGCCTCAATAGCTCTGTTGGTTTGCGGCCGATATGTGGATGACTTATGAAAAGCCACATTGTATTTCTCTAACAAGTCAATCACTTCTCCTTTGAAGTGGGAAGCATTGTCTGAAATGATCTCATTCGGGACCCCATAATGGAAAATAATGTTATTCCTGATGAACTTGGCTACATGCAACACTTTTAACACTGCATAGGATTGGGCCTCAACCCACTTTGTAAAGTAGTCTGTTGCCACCAGGATATACTCATGCCCATTCTAGCCTTTCGGCGTAACTGCCCCAATAACATCAGTTCCCCAGACTGAAAAAAGCCATGGTGAAGTCATGTTGTACAGCTTCAACGGCGGGATGTTCATGCGATTTGCATGAATTTGACATTTGTGGCATCGCTGAACAAAACTGATATAATCCTCCTCCATGGTTGACCAGTAGTACCCTTGCCTGAGAATCTTCCGGGCTAGCATTACTCCATTCATGTGCGATCCGCATTCCCCTCTGTGGATGGCCTCTATTAGGCGTTTCGACTCTTCTGCATCAACACACAGCTTGTGCATTCCCAGATGACCACGTTTGTACAACTTACCCCTGCAGGTGATAAACTGAGCGGCCATTCGCCGTATTGCCCTTTTATCTTTGGCATTTTCCCCTGGTGGATAAGCCTTCTTTTCCAAGAAGTTCCAGATATCATAATACCAGGGGTTCTGATCTTGTACTTTATCTATTGCGGCAACCAACTCATAGGCCGGCGCATACCTCTGTTCAATAATGATCGGATGCATCCGGACTCCCAAAGGAATGTCTATCATAGAAGATAGAGTTGATAAAGTGTCAGCGAACCTGTTGTTCTTTCTTAACAGATGCGTGAAGGTTAGCTTCTCAAACATAGGAATTAGAACATCCAGGGTTTGGTGATAGATTTTCATCCTTTCTTCCTTAACCTTCCAGTCTCCTTTTGCTTGAGACACAACCAAGTTCGAGTCCCTAATGACGTCCAACCGTTTTGCCCCTAGTTCTAGGGCGGCTTCCAAGCCAGCGATACACGCTTCGTATTCTGCCTCATTGTTGGATACTTTGAATCAGAGTTTGAAGGCTAGAGGTATGTGGGAATTGTCGAGTGCTATCAGCAACACCCCTATCCTATACCCGTATTGATTAGACGCTCCGTCAAAGTACATTGTCCAAATCTCTTCCTCGACCTGTAGAATAGCTTCATCAGGGAACAAATACTTTACTGCTTTGCCTTCCTCCACTGGATGATCATCCAGGAATTCAGCTACCGCTTTCCCCTTGATAGACTTGCGAGTCACATATTTCAAAGCAAATTAAGAGAGAAGAAGCAGCGAACGAGCTAGCCTACCCGTAAGCGTCGGTTTCTCGAAGAGATATTTGATGGGATCTAATCTTGAAACTAGAATTACGGGGTGAGCTAACAAGTAGTGCCTCAACTTCCTGGTAGCCTATACCAAGGCTAAGCAAGCCTTCTCTAGCGGCATGTAGCAGGTCTCATATTCCAGTATCTTCTTGCTCAGGTAATAGATAGCTTTCTCCACTCTATCCTCAGATTCCTACGCAAGCATGCAACCCATAGTCGTGTCGGTTACTGACATATACAAAAGCAACCGTTTCCCCGGCTCTGATGGTGACAACACAGGTAGGTTCTAGAGGTACTGCTTGATCTGCTCAAAAGCAAATTGGCTTCGGTCATCCCATTGGAATTTCTTTCCTTTCTTCAAGAGACCAAATAGTGGTTCGCAAGTCAAGGTTAGTTTTTCAATAAACCGTCTTATGAATTTCACTTTACCCAGAACGCCTCGCACCTCCTTTTCAGTCCTTGGTGGTGGCATTTCTAGGATGGCCTTGATTTTGGAAAGATCAACCTCAATGCCCTTCTGTCTGATCAAGAAACCCAGCATTTTCCCTGTTGTGACACCAAAATCGCATTTATGTGGGTTCAGCCTCAACCGATATTCCCTGATTCGTTGGAAGAATTCTTCAAGGCAGTGTAGTGGCCCTCTCTTTCCTTGGACTTGACAATCATGCCATCCACGTACACTTCAACCTCTTTGTGGATCATGTCATGCAAAATCGTGGTTGCAGCCCGTTGATAAGTAGCCCCAGCATTTTTCAGACCGAACGGCATCACCCTGTAGCAGTAGGTTCCCCACGGTGTGGTGAAGGCAGTCTTCTCTCTATCCTCGGGTGCCATCAAAATCTGGTTGTACCCGAAAAACCCATCCATAAAGGAGAGCAATGCATGGCCTGTGGTGAAGTCCACCAATTCATCGATGTGCGGTAGAGGAAAGTCGTCCTTCAGACTAGCTTTGTTCAAATCTCTGAAATCCACACACACCCAAATTTTGCCATCTTTCTTTGGCACTGGAACAATGTTGGCCAACCAAGTCGGATACTCAGCTACTAGCAAGAATCCTGCGTCTATCTGCTTGGTGACCTCTTCCGTAATCTTCAAAGCCCAATCCGGGCGTATCCTCCGAAGCTTCTGCTTGACGGATCGGGCCTCAGGGTTAAAAGGGATCCGGTGCTATACAATCTCAGGATCGATTCCAAGCATGTCTTTGTAGGACCACGTGAAAACGTCTTTGAAATCTTTTAATAAAGCGACTAAGTGCTCGTGTTCCTCTGAAGACAACGTGGACCTGATCTGGACCAGACGTGGATCCTTCTCAGTACCCACATTAATTACAACGATTTTGTCAACAAGGGGCTTTACAAACCTCTCTTCCTCTCGATTAATCAAATGTTTCAAAACCAGAGGAATTCCTTCCTCGTCATTTTTATCAAAATTTTGAAAGTCATGATCAATGCAATACACAAGCGGCATAGAGAAGTACTAGGAAACAGCAGTGGTATCATTCTCATTCGAAGCCTCCAGCTCATCCAATTCCTCGGTTACAACTGACTCAAAAGAAAAGGAAAAAGACGACCTAGACAAAACTACGACATCCGAGTCATCAATCCCAGGAATACTAGACTCTGACTTAGAAGACTGGAATCTGATTCTGACTCCACAGACTCTCTCGAATCAGATTGTGACTCACTACCTGATTCAGAACTGCTCGACAAAAAGCTCTCCTCTAGTTTCCAAATGAGAGAGGGTGCGTTAGATGCATGCAGAATACATCCGGAAGGGTCCACACCTGATTGGTCTCCGATCATGGAAACGGTGAAGTCATCCCCCAAGCTCTCCGGTTTGATATGAGGATCCGAAATGAGACACGCCAGCGCTGCTCCTATCTCAAGTTCATTGTTGTTGGACTTATCCTCTGTACTCTGTTCAACCTTAAGAGTTGATCCAGTCTGTTCTTCTATGGCTTCATCCTCTTATAGCTGTAGGTCGAAGAAAATCTCAAAGCCGGGCAGACGCCGCTTTTTAGAGTTTAACCATGGCTCAAGAAAGCCGCAAAATGGGAAGCCTTCCCCTCCCGGACAAAGCGATCATTCAGAGTTCCCTGAATTGGTCTATATACAAGATCATAGTGCTTCCCACTTTGCTTAGCTTTGGCTCTTCCTGTCATTTCCTTCTCTTTTCAAACCCAGTGTTCTTTGGTGGGCGTATAGCCTAAGCCAAAGGTGTAAGGGTTATGTGGTACTTCTGCCAGTGCAGCAACACCCTTTCGGCCGCTCTTCCCTAATCCCATCTCGGGTACATGCTGTAACTTGTTCATGAGGTAGACCGATTGAGCACTGACATACAACCCTTCATCAATAGCTAAGATGTTTTGCACCACCCGGGCCTTAGCCAAGGTAAAACCCGACAAGAAAACATCCTTGTCGCCGTGCACAATCTCTAATACTAGTGTAGTGACCTCCGGCGAAGGATATATAGAAGAATTCCCAAAAACAATGGCTACCCTTTTTCCAAGAGGGTACTTCAGCATTTAATGCAAGGTGGAAGAGACAACTTTTACTTGGTGTAGCCAAGGTCGCCCAAGTAACAAGTTGAAGGTAGCTGAAACATCCAGGACGTGAAACTCAATATCCTGTTGGGTCGGCCCGACTTGTGTTCTAATCTGAACTGTTCCTATCACCTTTCTGCTTGTGTTGTCGTAAGCCCGGATCACCTAGGCCGTTGGTACAAAATCTGCCGGCTTCAAGCCAATAGCATAGGCCGTGCACGACGGACAAACATTAATCGCAGACCCAGTGTCAACCGAGACAACCGGCACCCACTTCTCTCTACATTCAACTGAGATGTATAGCGGTTTGTTATGCTCAGAGCCCTCAGGCGGCAATTCCTTATCCGTGAAGGTCAATGTTGGCAAAGTACCTCCTGGGAAGACAACTCTGTAGACACCCCATTTTTGACCGCCCTTAAGACTTGGGCGCTACTGATAGTTTACTTGGTGATGAAAGATGTGCAGGACAAAGGTTCGATTTCTTCGACAAGAGAAAAGTCAAATCCTAACCTTACACCCCATTTTGGACCAAAGCTAGTTTGAATGGTTTTTAGACCTTAAAACCCTCACTTTCAAAATATTTTTGAAAAGAAGTTTCTACGATGTTCCGAGGCTCGCATTTTGTCAAATGTTGCGCTTTTCGGTAAACCGAGCAAGGACAAAGTGAAAATGAATGAAAGAGAGTTGAAATCTTTGAAAAATCTTTGAAAACACCTTGTTCAGGGGTTTGGAGTTGAAGAAAAGAAGAGGAGAGGGAAGAAACCTAGTTGGGGAAGGAGTTGGGCATGAATCGTTAAGAGAGAGTCGATCAACCCTCGCTAAATCAGGCCTATTCTTTTGAATACTTGGATTTCAGATATGAGGCCACCACCGTTGGAAATCTTACTTCCGGGGATTCATTTTTCACTTAAGAATCTCCTAAAGACGAGTCCAGATGGGAGAGATATGATTGGTTGAAGTTGGGCATCATTCCGGTTGGACCGAAACTGAGTAGTCTTCACTAAAAGAGATATATCTCTTAGCACACTTGGAATTTTGAGGTGAGACTACCAAATTTGGAAAGACGACTTCCGGGGCTACAGTTTAGGCTCAAGAATGACCTAAAAAGGAGTCTAGATGAAGGAATTAGGCTTGCTTCAAGTCAGGGACCAAGATTGATTTTTGCCATCGGGCTCTATGGAAGTGCATCGGCCACAATTTGACCTTAGCAGCTATAGGTCAGCTAAAAGTGAACCTTATCGGCCAAAAATAATGGCCGGTCGGCACCAAAGATGGCCGGTCGGCCAGAAGTGTCCAGAAAGCCCAGAATTGACAGATATTTTCCTTTCCAGCTGTTGTGCACTGCATCAGATATTTCCAAATGAGATATTTTGACCAAATGCCCATAGATTGCTATATATTGAGCCATATCTCATAGATTGAAGGGTTGGCAATTGTGGGACTCTCTCTCTCTAAAAAATTCCTCTCTCTCTATAAGATTTTGTGAGCAAAATCTGAGCCTCTCCCTAAAAGCTCTTTCTCTTCTTGTTTTGAGCCTGAAGCTTAGAATCCTCTACACTTTTGCAAAGAGACCCTTAACCAAACTTAATCACCATTGGGCTGAGGTTCTTTGAGGATCATTTGGAGCTCCAAAAGGCTGATTTTGGCTGGTTTTGTTGCTGTCCTTCAAGGTGCTTCAAGGGTAAGCTCTTGTTCCTTTAAACCTTTGCTTTGCATGCTTGTTTTACCAACTTTGTAAACTGTTTTTGGCTTGGTTTTGAACTGAGAAAATCTCTATTTTTCAGTCCTAAAAGTGATGGTTTAGGCCTATTTTGTGTTAGGGGTTTGTCTCTCCCTTTTGTTTCTTAGCTTGTACAGCTTTTGAGCCATCTTCTAAGCCCTTTCAAACCAAATTTTCATGGACTTTTAACCATTGAAATCTAGAGGATTTTCAGTGGTAAAAACCCTATTTTGAGGGCCCAAATAGGAGAGGGTGGTCCCCTCTCCTCTTGTCTTGCTTGCTAGTGTTGATGGCCAACCAAATAAGCATGTGTTTTTACTTCTTTATGGCTTTGTTTAGGCTCATTTTTGTGACTTATCAGACCTAATATAACTCTGATTTTAGCTAGTTTGATCACCTTTTGCTTGCATTTTGTACTTGTAGTGCAAATCATGCTTACTAGCTTAACATGCTTGATGTTGTAGCCTATTATTTTAGTATGCATTGGCTCCATTCCAGCACATTTTTGGTGTTATTTTGACGTGTCATAACTCTGTTTTTGGTTGGTGGACTCACCCTTTGCATGGTTTATACACTTGTAGTGCATTTCCACTCACTAGTCTAATGTGTATGATACTTGAGCTCATCATTCTAGCATGATTTTGGCTTAACTTCAACAAGATTTTGGTCATGTTTTAGCATGCTTAAGGTCTGATTTGTGTTGTTTTGGTCATGCATGCATTGTTTTGTATAGCCATGGTTCAATCTAGCTCACTAGCTTTGAGTGTCCAAGTCATTAACATGCATTCCTTAGACCATTTTCATGATTTGGCATCATTTCATATGAGATTTCAGTCCATATAATGTGGTCATGCATTTACATTTGTCACCTTTTCCATGTATTGAGAGGTTGGTGTTTTATGCCTCAAGAATGAATCATTGTGCATGCTATCATACTTAGGCTTTTGGGATGCCATCTCAGTGGGTTTTTGAGCTTATTTTGACATACCATAACTCTGTTTTTCATTGGTTAAGTCATGCCATGTTTGGTTGTAATAGGTGTAGTGTAACACCCCTTGTTAGCTTTGCATGCCTCATGCCTTTTGGACTTTTGTTCTAGTTTGTTTTGGCTTTGGTCCATGTATGTTTTAGACTCACTTTGGTATGCTTTAGGACTATTTTAGTTCACTTAGGCCATTTGCTTCATGTTTTGCATAGCCTTGGTGTAAGTCCTTTTGCTATCTTCAAGCTTTGAGCTTTCTTGCATGCTATACTTGTTTTGCTTAGTTGATTTGGCATCATTCCATGCTTAATTTCAAGGCCTATAGTATTGTCACATGTTCATACTTTTTCACTCTTTAAGTGCTCTTAAGAGTTGGTATCTTCATGCCTTGTTTGTGAACCAAAGTGTATGCATGTTTGTATGTGCTTTTGTCTTCATTTTCATTGTATCTCGGCCTCTGATTTGGGCATGACTGAGGTCTGCCCATTTTGGTTTAAGTCCATCTTTACATGTTGTTGCATGCTTGACATGTTGTATGTCGTTGCATGCTTGCTAGTTTGCATGTTGTTGCATGCTTGTCCATCTTTGCATGCTATGCATGTTTGTATGTTTAGGTTGCATTTTGCATGCTTGCTAGTTTGCATTTTGTCACATGCTTGTTTAGGTTGCATTGCATTTGGCATGCTTGTTACCTTAGCCTTGTGTGCATGTTTGAGTCATATTGCATTTGGCATGCTTATGTTGCATTGCATAGCTTTTCCATGTTGCATGCATTGCATTGTGTTTGGTTTGGGGTGTCAAACCAAACACGAGGATCGAGGGACGTTTCGTACTTGAAGTGACGAAACGTGTCTCAATCCTCGGTCGCCGACACTCTTGATCCAACATGATAGAGTGTGAGGCATTTATGTGTTTTTTTTGTGCATTCATTCCATATTGATGTGTACAATTTGGCCTCTTTGGCCTCATGCATCGAAATGCGTGATTGATGGCTCGAGAGTCGAACACTACACTCCTTTGAGTTCCAAACATGATAAGGGGTGTAGTTGCACAACATTACCTTGCAAATGTATTGCCATGCCCTTCTTTGTCTTCTGCTGCAGCAAAAGGAGCAATTTACAGGAAGAGATGGCCGATCGGCTATCGCCAGTGCCAATCGGCTAACAATTTTTGGCTGATAGCCTAAAAAGTGGTCGATGACCCCTTTCCCTTGGCCGATGGCCATATCTTTTGGCCGATGGCCTCTCAGAGTGTCCATGAGGTGGTTCAGAAGCATCACAGAGATTTTCACAGTTTTCAGAGGTGCAAAGCAGTGCAAACAGAGGCAACATGAGGCATGGCAACGGATTTCTAAGCGACGCGACCGAGCACACATCATTCATCATTTCGAGGCAGGGCTGTGGCAGCCTACTTCAGTTTCTTGCTTAGATGGCTTTGTAAATTAATTAATTTGTTTAATTAGTTAAGAGTTTTGTAATAATTAATTAGCTAGGATAGTTAGTTAATTAGTTGATTTGTATTATTTATTCGGACCCTCCGTCGAGAGGGCCAACTTTTGTAATAAGTGTATGTAAGTGTGTGAATGTCTTCCAACCCTACATCTTTCTCCCTTTTACTTAACCGCTTACGATGGTTAGTTCTAGGTCATGTGTCAATTAGCATTCCTATGCTCGCATGTTGGCATCCATTCATCTGTCTTGCATGCACCGGGCTCGGCGCATCATACTAACTGCATTGTATTTCAATTCCTACTTGAATACATGTTATCTAATTGCATTTCATATGCCATTTTAGAATAGTCGAGCCTATCTTAGTTGCATTTTGCATGTGTTGCATTAGCCATCTTAACATAAACTAGGATCATGCATGATTACTAACTAGTTGTTGTTTTGGCTCGGAGTACTAGATAAGCTTTTACGCTTTAGCATCTTGCATGTGTGTAAGTGTTGCCATGATAGCATGCTTGCCATGAGGCTAACTGCTTAAGTGTTTAATTGCCTGAATGCCTATGGGTGAAGGTTGGATTGCTTGAATTGGAACAATTCATCAAAATGTGTGTTTTAAGCCCACTTGAGGGTGGCAAATCCACGTCTTAGCCTACTTGCGAGTAGTACCTTCAAACCATTTTCAAACAAACAAACATGAGATGTTTTGTTCCAACTTAGGTGATCTAGTCTATACTTATGTGTTGTGCGTATCACATAGTAATTCTAGCTAATAATCGGAATAAGAACACATGTATTTTCAAAAACAAAATACCATGCTTAGTAAAGGCCGATCTTTTTGATCGGGCGAGCGGGGGCGCTCATTGCATGACCTTCCCCTCTCGTACCCAAGTTCCCGAGCCGAGGCAACTTTGGTGATGACGGACACGTGGCCTTAGGCACGAGTCAGGGTTTCCTAAATTTTCCAAAATAAAAACATTTAGGTGGCGACTCTGTATCTGGCAAAGCAGTCCATGTTTGGCACTTCTTTGTAAAAATCAGTTTTCCAAAACGATTTGCCGGATTTGGACTCTTTGGTGATTTATTAGTCTTGCATTGCACTTTGCGAGATTAGATTCAGAACCATGACATTGAGTCCAAACTGTAGTGAGCTAATGAACAAAACGGATTTCGTGCCATCTCGCGCGCGGAGCCGAGACGTTCAGGCACGTCTACAGTTTCTGGCGACTTTGCTGGGGATTTAGAGAACTTGACTCGAACTCATGATATCTTGTTTTGATTACACTTATGTGTTTCTTTGCATTACATGTGCATTGGTGCACCTAGGACACCGTGTTTGCCGTATGCTATTCCTGAACGGTTTGCCGGAGGCTCGCTTTGAGAAGCGTGCCATAAGGCTAATCAGTTGTAGGCTCTGCCACGACGGGAACACAAACCCCGATTTTTACTTGGGCACCCTTTTTGACCATTCGACCTAGTGCATATCGGAAACTGTAGTGACCATGCCAAGCTAGGACAGGTTGCTTACCCGATTATAGGTTGTTTGAAACCGCTGCATGCGTAGTGAAACCCTAGCTCTTGACAAAATAGGACAGGGAAACCTTACCCCTCCATAGGGGTGTTTTGGCTCTCACTTGCTTGCTATGTGCTTTTAGAGTGCGTCTCTACAGGAATGCATGTATCAGTTTGCAAGTCTGAGTATTGGCCTGAGGGTATCAGTTTACAGGCAGAATTTTGGGCAGAATTCAGTAAAGAGTGCAGTCATTCAGTTGTGCTCATATTTGTTTTGGTGAAATCAGGCTGAGATGCTGTCTGTTTTCTCTTTTGCTAGGTAGTCTTTGAACCATAGCTTTAGAAGGCTCCAATATCCCTCGAGTACACCGGACTTGTGTTGATAGACTTTGTCAGGTCAGAGATTCAGTTCAAGGGCAACCAGTGTTTCCTTCGCTGAGGCAAGGCAAAGAAAGGCCAATCAGGGCTCACCGGTACAACTGATCCGTCAGTCACTAGTCACATTACCTTTGTTCAAACCCAGCAGGTCATGATGGCACAGGGTTCAGAAGAAGTTGTGGCCGTGATAGCGGCATTAAACCAAGGAATTGCTATGCAGGATGAGACTAATGCTGAAATGCAACGCCC
This sequence comes from Camellia japonica, assembly GCA_030407325.1. Taxonomy (NCBI): domain Eukaryota; kingdom Viridiplantae; phylum Streptophyta; class Magnoliopsida; order Ericales; family Theaceae; genus Camellia; species Camellia japonica. The sequence continues at coordinate 162,971,792 of JAPPVO010000029.1, forward strand.
ATCTGGGGCATCTGCCACACATCTGGTTTTGGGATCTCAACCGAACTTTGACCCACTTCTACCAGCTGAAGATTTACATGGTCCGGATCCCCGAGAAGGGTTGGCTCAAGCTCGAGTTTTCAGACCCTTGGTACAACCTAATGAAAGGCTTTATCCCCTTGATGCTAATGATCTTAATCCGACTGCAGTGAAAATTGCGAACCTTGAGAAGCAATTCAAAAAGGCATAGAGCCTTAACTCCATTCCCAACATTGAGAATGGGTACACCGAGTCTGCCGTACGGCTCCCAAACAGATTCAAAATGCCATATATTGACCGTTTCAACGGGTTTGGAGATCCTATGGTACATATCCGACTTTTCTTGGATGTCCTGAAGTCGATGGGTCTGACTAAGCCACAGAAACTCTCTTTGTATGGAAGAACCCTATCAGGTGTAGCAGCTGCTTGGTATGCCAAATTGGAGAATACAGTGAAACAGAACTGAGAAGAATTGGCTGAGGCCTTTGTTGATCAATATTCTTACAATACCCAAGTTGAAATGACCACTCAAGAGCTAGAAGCTACCCACCAGAATCCTACAGAGCCGTTTGCGGAATTTGTTGCAAGGTGGAGAACAAAGGCAACACAGATGATAGATCGCCCTTCTGAGAGGGATCAAGTGCGGATAGTGGTGCGAAACCTCGAGCACGATATGTTACAAAAGTTGATAGTCGTTCCACTGTTCACTTTCAAAAGTTTGCATGAACTGGGGGTTCAAGTCGAGAATGCGTTTAACAGTGGGATCATTCCCAGAACGAGTGAACCGATAAGGAAGGTTTTTGCAGGAAGTACTAATGCTGGTAGTAGCACTATTCCCAAACCCATTGAGATCAATACAGTCACCACAGCCGACCCTTTTGCCAATCCAAGCCTACAAATAGCTGGCCCGACCCGAGCTCAGGGTAGAACTTTCACCTCTCTCTATATAAGCCTAACCAGCGCACTAAAAGTCTTGATGGAAAAAGGGCATCTCAAACCCCTTGATCCTCAACCTCTGCTTGATCCGCTCCCTACCAGGCATAACCCCTCCAAATACTGCGTGTATCATCAACAGCGCAGTCATGGCACTGATCGTTGCTACCGTCTTCATCATGAGGTCCATAATCTCATCGACAACCGGACTATAGCTCCACCTCCAGACCCCAATGACCAAATATCTCCTGCCTACCTCAACCTCATCCATATATTGCCATCTGCCTACAACCCAAGCATACACATCACCCGGGCCCATCTACCCAAGCCTGAGGTGTTTATCCCGGAAAGCATGGACTTATGCATGATGGGTGCATCTGAACCCCAATTATCTCAAACCCGTGAACCCACTACTTCTGAGCTGATGAGAATGATCAAAGATCTTCCAAGAACTGTGGCAGATCTGGCCTTTGGGATATTGGCTCCATCATCGACCACATCGCATGCCAGAAGTTTCACACCAAAAGTCTTCCCAATCTTGGGACAGGTCGCATTGGAAGAAGGCCAATCTCTTAGCATAGTAGACGCCAGTGGTAAGAACAAGGTAGGGGCAGGCATTGGTCCCTATGAACACCTTTAGTGGGCTGTTGAGGTTTTGAAAGCCGAAGGGCTGAACAAATAGCAAGTGATTACCTTGTCCTAATTTCGTCAGGAACTAGGGATTCACTATGCAAACAAGCAGTTTCAAACAATCCTGCATTCAGGTGAGCAACCTGTCCTAGTTTGGAACAGTCTCTATGGCTTCCGATATGCAACTAGGCCGATTGGTCAAAAGGGGTACCTCAGCAAGACTACCTAATATACCTCTCATACCTAACACCGATAAGTGAAAGGAGGATCAAACAGTACAGCGGTAGTCCAGATCCAAGGGTTGTGTTCCTATCGTGGCAGAGCCCGCAACCGGTCAGCCTTTTGGCAAGCTTTTCTAAGTGAGCCTCCGGCAAACTGTTTAAAAATCGCAGATGGCAAACACTGTGACTTAAGCGCATCGATGCAAATAAAAATGCAAAGAAACACATAAGTGTATATAAAACAACATATCATGAGTTCGAGTCAAGCTCTCTAAATCCCCAACAGAGTTTCCAGAAACTGTGGACTCACCTTTTTTCGCGCCCCCGCCTTTCGGAAAGGGTTTGAAAAGAATGCCTCACAGTTCGGACTCCCGCGGTTCTGAATCTAGTCTCACAAGTGCAATGTGAAATTGATAATCACCAAAGAGTCCAAATTCGGCAAATTTTTTTGGAAAATCGATTTTAAATCAAATAATGCCAAAATTGGACTGCTTTGCCAAATTACAGAGTCGCCACCTAAATATTTTATTTTGGGGAAATTTAGGAAACCCTAACTTGTGCCAAAGGCCACGTGTCCGTCATCACCAAAGTTGCCTCGGCTCGAGAACTTAGGTACAAAAAGGAAAGGTCATGAATTGAGCACCCCTGCTCGCCCAATCAAAGATCAGCCTCTACTAATCATGATATGTTTTTTATAAACATCATGTGTTTTTGTTCCGGTTATTAGTTAACATTACTATGTGATGCGCACAAGCAAGTATAGACTATATCGCAAGAATTAGAACATTTCAAGTCATGTTTGTTTGCGAAAATGGTTTGAATTTGCCACCCTCAAGTGGGCTTAAAAATGCGGATTTGCCACCAAACAAAGTGGGCTTAAAACATGATTTGCCACTCAACAAAGTGGGCTTAAAACGCACATTCGTTGAATTGTTCCAATTCAAACAACAAGCCCTCATCCACAGGCATTCATGTAGTTTAGCATTTAAGCACATAGCCTCATGGCAAGCATGCTAATCATGGCAACATGGCAATCACACTCATGCAAGTATGCTAAAGCATAAAACTTACCGAGTACTCCAAGCCAAAACAAAAACTAGTTAGAAAGATGCATGATCCTAACTATGTAAGATGCCTAATGCAATACATACAATAATGCAATTAATAGGCTCGGCTACTAATATGGCATATGAATCGATTTGAACAACATGCGATTAAATACGTACTCAAAGAAGATATTGAAATTGCGATGCAGTTTGAATGATGCGCTAAACCTTGGTGCATGCAAGATAAATGAATGGATGCAAACATGTGATATGCTAATTGAAATATGTCCCTAATCTAACCATCAAAAGCGAGTAAATAAAAGGGAGAAAGACGTGAGGTGAGAAGACATACACACACGCACGCACACTCATTACAACATTGTGCCCTTACGAAGGAGGGTCCGAATGAAACTAGCTAATCAACTAGCTACGTTAATTAAGCTAACTAATACAACACTTGAAATGAATTAACTAACTATTCTAAGCTAATTAATTATTACAAACTAGAATCAAATAACTAGTTACACTAACTAATTAATTACAACACTTGAATTAACTAGCTATTCTAAGCTAACTAAAGCAATTAAATAATTAATTATCTAAGCTAATTAAATATTACAACACAACTAATTAGCTACAACTAATTAAATTATTACAACACAATTCATTATTCTAATGAAACAATGAAATGACAATGCATTTGATGCGAGCACCAAGGAAGATGGATGGAGGTTGCATGCACATCGCCCGAAAGTTGCTCTGTCTGCCCTAGACTGCCTCTGTTTCACCTTCAGCCACTGCCTCTGTTTCTGCGAAACTGCACTGCTGGCCAAACACCAAGGGCCGGCCATGCATTACTGACAACCAATCAGGCTTACAGAGCGCCGGTCGTGCATTAATCTGGTGCAAAGCTCTGTTTTTGTGCTCTGAGGTGAAATCAGTGCAGATAGAGCATTTTCAAGATCTGTTTGTCCTTCCTTCCCTCTCTATTATGGGAAAGCCTCAAGAGAAGGTTGTGATTGACTCCAAAACCATCAATGAGTGATGTGATCGCTTGATGATCTCGAATTCAATTTTGGACCAAAAATCAATGAATGCAATGCAAATTGACCACCCCTGCCCTTTTGTCATGAAATGAACTCAAAAAGGGAAGTTGAGACGCTTCAAGGACATCAAAACACCATGGATTGATGCATGATGGCACTTGACACAAGAAGCTTGGCATAACGTCCGACCAAGTTCAAGCTTTTCAAGCCATTTTCTTTAAGTATGTTGAACCAAATTTTAAACCAATTTTATTAGGCCTATCCATTCATTAGTCCATTTGTCCATGCTTATGTTCAAGTCCTCTAAACAAGAAATAACGTCAAACGAAAGTTCTCTCTAAAACATGAGAGAAAAGCTACACCGTTGACAATGAATCTCCTAAGAGATTAAGCCATTAAGTGTAGGCCATTCTTATATGTTTCGAGCAACCTCGATCGGTTGAAATCATTCTCAAATACAAATGATAGATAGTTGATTAATTATTTAGAGTGAGACTCTCAACATGGAAATAGAGCGAAGGAAAGCTTAGAACAATACAATATAAGCCATGCATGCAATTTATGAGACAATACATGAACTAACCAAAGCATGGAACAATTTTAAAGGCCATGGAAACCCTAAAACAGCCCCTAAAAGGGTAAAAATAGTGCTGAAATTACACTACAAAAAACCAAACACACAAGCAAAACATGAGAGAATTGAAGCTAGTAAGCAAGCCTAAGGAGGGACGGCTAATCCCTCCACTTTTTAGAGCTCAAAACCACACATTTTACCCTTTCAAAACTCTGAAAATCAGCATGAATACCAAGGGAAGAGGGTGAAAAGGAGAAGAGTTTAGGTTATGGAATAAAGGTGTAAAAAGAGCAAGCTCTTTCTACCCTTTTGGTAACCCTTCCAACTCAACTCCAACATCTCAAATGAGCTCAAAAACAACCAAAACAGCAAGAATGATGGTGTAGAGAACAAAAATGTAAGGAAGAAAAGAGAAAGCAAGCTTATACCTTTCTAGAAGCTAGCTTGCTTTTAGAGTTTCAAACTCAAATTCAATGCACTCTCAAGCTTGAATTACACTACCTCAAGATCAACTAAGGCCTTAGGATGATCAAACAAGGCCGTGTATGGTGTGTAGTGATGGTGTAAGCAAACTAGGTTAGCTCAAAGGATGCCTTGCAATGGAAGAAGAAGGAGTCATGGCTCTCAAGGGTGTATATCTCTCTTCTTGATATTTGTTCAACCCTCAAAACTATCCCAGAGCCTCAGTTTTATAGAATTCGAGCTGAAAATGTGACAAATATCTTCAAAAATGGACAACTGGCGACCTCTCGCCCAGAACAATGTTTATCGCCATCGAAGTCCAGCTGGCCATTCATAGCCTCGGCCGGCCATCACCAATGCACGGCCGGGCTTTGATGGTCGCGCCTGTTTTTTGGCTCAAATCCAGCTCATGGAGGGAAAATGTTCAAAAATAAAGCTCACAGGTTGAAACAAAGAAAATGTTGAAGATTCGAGGTTATTTCGGGAGCCTGATTGATTTCAAATCGCTGCAAATTCACAATTCAACTTTCATCATTGAGTGCACCGAACCGAGCGTCTGAGTCTTGTGGGCAGTCAAAAGTGAGGTGTCTACACAATGCTGAATCATCATAGCATAATTCTCATACTCCGTGAGCTCGGTCATCTAGTTGAGGTCAGCTGGGAGTAGAACGGCTATGGATATGGCAACACCGACCTCTAGGCTGTCAAGGGCACTATCCCCAACAAGAAGTGGTCGGTCTCCGACCATAATGGGTGGATTCCGGGGAGCATTAGCTTGGAAAGCAGAAGGGTCAAAGGAGCCACTGGACCTCGGCCTTTTGGATTGAGGTGGATCCGACACCTCAGCTTCGACTGGCCTCTTGTCGGCCGAAGAGGTACTATTTCCAGCCTCGGCAAGTTTGGAAATTGGTACAATGTCCTCAGAATCAATCTGAGTCACTGTGGCCTTTGCTTGGGCTTTCTTTACCCTCTTTGGCTTGGCCTTCGGTTGGGATTGAGATAGGGAGGATTGGACTGTCACAACGTTAGGAATGTCGGCCAAATGGTCTTTAACGACGGCCTTGTTGTGTCCCATCTCGTCGGTGGTAGCGGCAACAGTAACCTTGGTCCCAAAGCGGATTGCTGGCAATGTAGTTGGTGGGTTTGTCAGATCGTAAGCCAATGCCTCAGAGGATTAGCATTTTTGGCTACGAGTTCTGCCTACAGGAGCAAGGATAGGAACTCAGTGACGGCGTTAACGCTGTGCTGAAGGAATCAGTTAGGGAGTAGATGTTGATGGCTACTCTGTTGGGTCAGAGGTTTAAGCTTGGTCTGGCCGTGGTGATGAAGTGGTAGGAGGAGTTATAGTGGAAGGAGGGGACTTGCTCTTCTTAGGGACATCGGGCAAAGTGGATTTGTAAGTTGGAATATAGTTCAGTAAGAGAGGTGCCTTACGCCGATCAACTGGCAAGTCCAGCAGCTTCTTGATGTCTTTACTGGGGAAGAAGGCCTTGCGAAAGTCTTTAGGTGGCTGAGAAAGAGCTGCAAGTGCAAAAAACAAACATTAGAACATATAAAAGGAACAAAGTAATAAAGACGTGAAAACAGGTAAAGTGACACTTAGTTCTTACCATTACCCTCTTTAAAACTGTTTGGCTCAAAGGGTAGACGTGGAGGTCATCATCAGGTGGGAACTCCCAGTTGTCCGAGACAATGAAATAATCATCTCCAGCACCTTTGTTGGAGTTTGGGAGGTCGGCTATGAGTTTGTATTCAGTGGATCTCGACTTAAGGTAGTAGATGTAGCCTTTTTCTGATTTCAGGCCACACATCGTATAACAGTATTGGATATCGGCTAGGGTTACCCTAGCGTTTTTCTCGCTTGCTAGAGCAATTATGCCATTAATGACTCTGTAAGAGTTAATGGCTAGCTGCATTGGGTTAAGTTTGTAATAATAAAGGACTTGGCGGAAGAGGATGTCGAGAAGGAACCTAAGTCCACACTCTATGAAAGCGACTATTAGGAACGGCGTGAAGTTGTTATCGGCCATGATGGAGTCCTCCTCCCCAGCCAACCTAAGATGGACTTCGGCAGGGATGGAGAACTCTTGCCTAAAGTATTCGAGCTTCTCTAGGGTATCTACCCTCCACCTAAACATACCCATGACGTCAGCTAAAGGAGGAAAGTACAAGATTCTAGGGAAAAATAGCTGGTATGGGTTTGACGGACCTCGGCTAAAGCCCTAAACAGAAACTGGGGCAAGGGTTTTTCAAGATCTAAGGGAATTTGTTTCAATTTTCCTAGGGATAGTAATTTTTATCAAAACCCAAGTCTAAATCTATGAGGAAACAGGGAATTGGAGGCAAGAATCTGGCAAATACAATAAGAAAACAGAAACAAGAGCGTGATTCAGGCTCAAGAAAATGAATAGAAATTCAAGAACATTGTACAAAGTATGTGCAGATATACAAAGCCAAGGATAGTGGCAAAATAACAAGTATGTATGTGTGTGCATGTACCCAAGAAAAGATTGAACGAAAGCAAAATCACAAACAAACGTGCTCGATACATGAATAACGAAATTCAAAACACAGGCAAAGACTGAAGAACATAAATGGATTCACCATGGCAATAAACAAAAGCGACAGAGTTTGAAACTAAAAAGGGGAAAAACAGTGACTTACCAAAGAAGATGACGTCGGTGTGAGGTACGCCAGAATCAGATGATGGTGGTGTGTGGAGCAGAACGATGAATGCCTCGCCAGAGGGGAAGAACGGAAACAATTGCAGAAAGCTTTGAGAAAACAAAAATGGAGGATTTGGGAGAGAAGTGTTAGAGAGAGAAAAATTTGATTGGAAAGCAAAGGATGCAAAAGTGAAGAAATGGAGAGAGGAAGATGTTTTGTTACAAACATGAAAAGGCGGCAAATCATAATGATGTGCCTTGGACGACATGTCTGTCAGTGGCGTGCGCAGAAGCGACACGACCTGATGGCGCGGGTCAGGTACGGATCAATGAGAAAAAGGCACGTGGCGAAAACGATTGAGAAACCGCGCGTGACAGCTCATGCGCAGATAAAACTATTGGAGTACTTGATTTAGTGAAGCAAAGACTTTGGCTAGGGGGGCTATCTCGGTTAAAGAACTTAAAAAACTTGGTTCTTGGTTCTAAGGCATTGATAAAGCACACTGTAGTCTTGGTCATATGGAGCCGACGAGTGATGACCTCGGTAATGAAGAATATGGCAAGTTTTAGCCGACGTGCTATATGAACGAATGATGTAGGTTCAATCACCTCAAGATGACGAGGTAATAGAATCTAGGGGGCAGTTGTGGGGGCATATTTTTGTGGATGACAACACATGGCCAAGGTGGCAACCGACGTGCCACGTGTCTTGGTCATGTAGGTCGAGGTTATCAATGAAGATACCAGAATCCAAGATGAACGGATAAGCTGTAAGAGTCCTAGAATAGGGGAGGACCTCAGCCTGGATAAGGATAAAGCTCTTAGAGAGTTTATCTTTATCTATTGGAGAGTCTAGGATGAGCATTGAACCAGAGTCCAAGAGAAACTAGGCTTCTACAGGGATCAGGTTAGTGCTGGCTATAAAAGTAAGGCACCCTCATGGGTCTAAAGTACACTTTTTGTATTCTGGCCAGTGAGTTAAGCTCTGTTTGCTATCTTTGACAGCCCCTCACCTTACAACGTTATCTTAGGAAGACTGTAGTTGCACGCAATGAGGGCTATATCCTCTACATTGCACCAACTATTGTGGTTCCCAACGGAACAGGGAATTGAGGAGATCAGAGGAGACCAGGTGCAGGCAAAGAATTGCTCCATGGCAGCAATGAAATCCACTTGCAACATAAGAGAAATAGACACAACCGAGATTGAGGACGAGGACATAGAGGTCCTAGATGACATCGGCAAAGAACTAGCTGAGAAAAGTGAAGAAGCCCTGAAGAAAATTCTAGTCCAACAGGGGGATAATGAGCGCTTCTTCCTTCTTGGCTTAGTATTGGCCGTGGAGGAAAAAAGGGAGTTAGAAGCCTTCTTACGAGCAAACATTGAGGTGTTTTCCTGGACACCATATGAGATGCCTGGCATTGACCCTGAGGTCACTTGCCATAGATTGAATGTAGACAGGTCAGCTAAACCTGTCACTCAATGGGCTAGAAGGCTGACCTTGATGCATGTCGAAGCAGTAGAAGAGGAGGTGGACAAACTACTGGAGGCCAGAGCCATTCGAGAGGTAAACTACCTAACTTGGCTATCCAACACTGTGGTGGTGAAGAAGAAGAATGGGAAGTGAGAGTCTGTGTGGACTTCACTAGCCTGAATAAGGCATGTCCCAAAGACAGTTTCTCACTCCCCAAGATTGATTAATTGGTGGATGCCACTTCAGGGCATGGAAGGATGAACTTCCTGGACGTATACATGGGGTACCATCAGATAGCAATGTACCTCCCTGATGAGGAGAAGACTGCATTTATCACCCCAAAAGGAGTGTATCACTACAAAGTGATGCCCTTTGGGTGAAAAACGCAGGAGCAACCTACCAGAGGTTGGTGACCAAAATGTTCAGACATCTAATTGGCAAAACAGTACAAGTATACATTGATGACATGGTCATGAAGACCAAAGAACCTAAGGATCATTTGGCCGACTTAAAGACAGTTTTCGACATCCTTAGAACATATCGGCTCTGACTCAATGCTTCGAAATGCGCATTTAGAGTTGGGTCTGGTAAATTCTTGGGATACTTGGTTACCAGAAGGGGCATTGAGGTAAGCCCAGATCAAATCAAGGCCATCCTGGACTTGAAGAGCCCAACATCCGGAAAACATGTGCAGATGTTGACTGGAAAGGCTGCAGCCCTGAATAGGTTCATAAGTAGAAGTTCTGACAAATGCAAACCATTCTTTAATTTAGTGAAGAAGGCCATAGATTTTTTGTGGACAGAAGAGTGCGAAGTCGCCTTGGCCGACTTGAAAAAATACTTGACCACAACTCCAGTTCTCTCAAATCCTGTACCAGGAGAGGAACTCGACTTATACTTGGCAATTTCAGAGCATGCAGTGAGTGTAGTGGTGATTAGAGAAGAGAAAGGGGAACAGAGGGCAGTTTACTATATGAGTAAAACCCTAGCAGGCGTAGAGACCAGGTACCTGCCCCTGGAGAAATTGACACTAGCTTTAGTGATGGCATCTAAGAAGTAGAATCATTACTTCCAAGCCCACAGGATTGTGGTATTGACTGAGTATCCTTTAAAAGCCTTGCTACAACAAAGAGATCTGATAGGCAGGATAGTCAGATGGGTAGTAATACTAGGCTAATACGACCTGGAATTTAGGCCCAGAACAACAATCAAGGGCCAGGTTCTGGCCGACTTCGTGGCCGAGTTCACACCTGGTGCCATCCCACATCGGGCTTCGATGAGCCACGGCTTAGGATATCCAGGTGAACAAGAAGAGACCCAGCTGGGAATGAAAAACCCCACAACAAAGTAGAAGAAAGAAGAGAAACTCAAGCCCTGCAATATTTACATCGGCGACTCCTTCCGTCTGTTTATTGACGGGAGTTCAAACCGACAAGGAACGAGGGTAGGAGTAGTGCTAGTATCTCCAGATGGACAAATATTAGAGCAATCAATCTGTTTGGGGTTCAAAGCCTCCAACAATGAAGCAAAGTATGAAGCACTGATCGCAGGACTGAAGCTGGCAGCAGCAATGGAAGCCGACGAGGTTGTGGTCTTTTGTGACTCTCAGCTTATTGTGAACCAAGCAACAGGTGAGTATGCAGCCCGAGATGAAAGAATGATAGCCTACGTTAAGAAGGTTGTTAGACTACTAGCCTTATTTCAAGATTTCCGACTATAGTAAGTTAGCCGAGATGACAACAGCCATACCGATGCCTCGGCTAACCTGGCTAGTGCTATGAAAACAGGGGAGGCAAGGACAATAATGGTTAACTATTTGTCAAGCCCAAGTGTGGAACCACTGATCACAGAGTACGAAGCAATGTGTGTGGAGATGGGACCAAGTTGCATAGATACAATAGTAATATTCCTTAAGGATGGGAAGCTGCCAGATGATCGCAAAGAAGCACACAAGACCAGGCTGAAGTTGACAAGGTTCACTCTGACAACAGAAGGACACCTCTACAGAAGGTCTTTTACTGGTCCTCTTTTGAGATGTGTGCATCCTTCCCGAGTTAAAGACTTCCTACATGAAATACACAAAGGAGTATGCGGAAGCCACGCAGAGGGCAGGTGTAGCTCGACTTTTCCGCGCTCCCTTTCGGAGAGCTCGAATTGGTCCTACAGTTCGGACTCCTGTCATGATTCTGAATCTAATCTCACAAAGTGCAATGTGAAACTGATAAACACTAAAGAGTCCAATCCAACAAATCATTTTGGAAAATCAATTTGAATCAAATAATGTCAAAACTGGACTGCTTTACCAGATTACAGAGTCGCCACCTAAATATTTTGTTTTTGGAAAATTTAGGAAACCTTGACTCGTGCCAAAGGCCACGTGTCCGTCATCACTAAAGTTGCCTCGGCTCAGGAACTTAGGTACGAGAGGGGAAGGTCTTGAAATGAGCACCCCTGCTTGCCCAATCAAAGATTGGCCTCTACTATCATGATATGTTGTTTTATAAACACATGTGTTCTTATTCCGGTTATTAGCTAACTTTACTACGTGACGCACACAAGCAAGTATAGACTAAAATCACGAGAATTGGAACAAATTCAACTCATGTTTGCTTTCGAAAAATGGTTTGAAGTTGCCACCCTCAAGTGGGCTAAAATGCGGATTTTCCACCGCAAGTGGGCTTAAAACATGATTTGTCACTTCGCAAAGTGGGCTTAAAACTCACATTCGTCGAATTGTTCCAATTCAAACAATCAAGCCTTCATCCATAGGCATTCATGCAGTTAATCATTTAAGCAAATAGCCTCATGGCAAGCATGCTATCATGGCAACATTCACATTTCATGCGATATGCTAAAGCGTAAAAGCTTACCGAGTACTCCAATCCAAAACAAAAGCTAGTTAGAAACAATGCATGATCCTAACTATGTTAAGATGCCTAATGCAACACATGCAACATGAAATTAATAGGCTCAGCTACTAAGATGGCATATAAATGCAACAATTTGATAACATGCTTTGAAACACGTATTCAAATAAGTATTGAAATACGATGCAGTTTGAATGATACGCTGAGCCTCGGTGCACGCAAGACAAATGAATGGATACAAACATGCGAGCATAAGGTATGCTAATTGAAAATGTCCCTAATCAAAAGTGGGTAAATAAAAGGGAGAAAGACGTGGGGTTGGAAGATATGCACACACGCACGCACACTTATTACAACCTTGCGCCCTCTCGAAGGAGGGTCCGAATGAATCAGCTAAGCTACACTAAGCTAAGCTAAGCTAATTATTACAAAACAACTAATTAACTGACTTAGCTAATTAATTATTATAACACAATTGAATAACTAGTTATGCTAAGCTAATTAAAATATTACAAAACGAATTTAAGTTAATTAATTACACCACATATATGAAGGAATTAGCTAACTTATTCTAAGCTAACAAAAGCGATTAAATGGCCTCGGGGCGAGGGATACATGCATTCTCGGTTGCTCCACTTGAAAATCCACCGCCTTGCCTTTGGATGCCTCTGTTTGCACTCGTTTGATCTCCAAAAATTGTGCCAACTCCCAAAATGCCTCTGCTCCAACTCAGGAACATACTGATGCAAAATTCATTTCTGGCCGATCGACTACTTCAACTAGTCGGTCGGCCACTGCTTTCCTGGATTTCTCTTTTTGCTACAACAAAGAGCAAACAGAAACAAAACAGTGTATTCCAAGGAATAAATGTGTGTACTTCTACCCTCCTTATCATCTCTCAAGCTCAAAGGAGTGTAACTCTTGGCTCTCAAGCCATCAACCAAGCATTTTCAATGCATGATGGCTAGAGAACCAAGCTTGTACAAGGTCAATGAATGCACAAACAAGACCAAAACAACCACCACCCTATCATGCATGATCAAGGGTGACGGTGACCAAGAAAAATGGCACGTTTCATCACTTTGAGTATGAAACGTCCCATTTTCCTTGTGTTTGGATTAACGTCCGATCCAAACACATGCAATGCAACACAACATGCTTAACTTGCTCAAGTTTTACTTGTCATGTTTTATTTACTTATTTTAATTACCGATCCATTCTTTAACCGGTTAAGTCCAAAAGATGAGAGTTCTCTAATGGAAAGAGGGCTTAAGCCACAAGTACCCTGAGCATGAAAGAGGCCTCATGTTGTTGGTAATGAACACCCAAACGAATTAAACCATTAGACATGAGGGTCTCAATTCCACACTCAAGCCAACAAGAGGCTCAAAGCCACTTTCAAAACAAAGTAAAGAGTGAAGAATAGAGGGAGGTTGCAAATATTTCAATGCTGACATGGCATGCAAAATGACACTAAAATATGCAAGCAACTCATGCAAGTCATGTTTAAGAGCCTAACTCATTAAGCTAGTGAAGACCATTACACTATAGCCATGCAATACAAGCCTCAACTGACCAAACCAACTCAGAACAGAGTTAAAATATGCCAAAACAAAGGCTAAAACTTGCTGAGATTAAGGCACAAAAGGCTAGAAAAACATGCTCACATGTTAACTTTCAAACAAGACTCAAGAGCAACTCTAAAAAGCAATGAAAGAGTGAAGCAAATGAGCATGTGATAGAGCTATAAACACTAAAATTACATGTAAAAAGACACTTCAACATGCAACCATCTCATGCAAATCAAGCTTAAAGGGCTAGAATGCCAAGCTAGTGAAGCTATTTGCACTATAATTATGCAAAACAAGGCTCATATGACCAAGACAACCCAAAACAAAGCTAAAACCAATCAAAATAGTACCTAAAAGATGCTTGAATTAAGCTAAGTTAAACCACAAAAATATGCTACCATAGGATGCTAACTAGGCATGCAAATGAGACACAAGTAGGGGAGGCTAACCTCTCCATTTTTGGACTTCAAAACATGCTTTCCACCACTGAAATAACCCTGAATTTCAGTGGTTTAAAGGCCTAAAAAGTTTGATTTTAAGATGCTAAAAGATGGTGCAAAAAGCTTCACAATTAAGCAACAAGAAAGGTAAACAACCCCTTAGCACAAAATGGCTTCAAACCACCATATTAAGTTTCAAAAATCAGAGTTTTTTGTAGTTGAAAACTAGGCCCAAAACAGTATAAAAGGATAGCCAAGCAAGTGATTAAAACTAAGCTTACACGGTAAGCAATATACCTCTTGAAGCACAACTGTAGACACCCCATTTTTGACCGTCCTCAAGACTTGGACGTCACTGTTTGAACACTCGATGATCATCGCTGTTCGTGTTCGTCTTGAGTTCTCGGAGGTTTCGGCTACGCGCCTTGCCTTAAGACCTCTCGACTTGTTTGTTTTGTGTTTGATTTTGCATCAAACACTTGTTGTTTTGCTTCTGAGGGTGGGAAATAGCTTGTAGGCCATCCCCACACCTCACCAGCCATGGCTTGAGGCCACCAGCCTTGTTTCCTTGACACCGGCCACTGGTGATGGCCGGTCGGCACTATTGATGGTCGGTCGGCACATTTTGTGGTCGGTCGGCCAACTTTGTTGGCCGATTAGCCACTTTTTCTAGCCGAGACCTTTTCTTAAGGGGTTTTGAACCTTTTGAACCCCCTGTTTTAGCTTCTTAAGGAAGCTTGAACCTTTTGAACCCTTGGTTTTTAGCTTCTTGAGAAAGCTTGAACCTTTTGAACCCTTGGTTTTAGCTTTTTGAGGAAGCTTGAACCTTTTGAATCTTTGTTCTAGCTTCTCCAAGAAGCTTGAACCCTTTGCTCCAAACTTCTCCAAGAAGCTTGACCTCTTTGTTCTAGCTTCTCCAAGAAGCTTGGCCCTTTTGCTCCAAGCTTCTAAGAGAAGCTTGGCCCCTTTTGTGTTAGCTTCTCTTAGAAGCTTTGAGCCATTGCCTTGTCTATATAAGGAGAGCTTCTCCTTCCATTTCAAGGGTTGAAAAATCTGATATATATCATATATATCACTCCCTCTCTATATCTCCCTCTCTCTACATTTGTGTGGGTTAGAGGGTGCAAAGGGTCTAGTTCTTGGCCATTTGAACTACACCTCCTAGCACAACACCTCCATCATCCATCCAAGCACCTTGGAGCTGATTTTCAGAGGTTGAGGGTTGCATTTTTGGGTCTAAAGGCTGCTGGTTCTTGCTGGTCTTCAAAGGTAACTTCTTACCCTCTTTATTCCCCATTTTTGCACACACTTTAGCCTGTCTTACATGCTGTTTGGGATTTGTCATAAACTGAAAAAAGTCTATTTTGAGCTCCTCTTAAAGTTTGTTTAAGACCACTTTTGTGTTTGGGGTCTTACCCCCTCTTAGGCCTGTTTGGCCCCCATTTGTGCTATTTTGGTGAGCTCCGGGACCACTTTGTTTGGGCCTCCTCACCACTGAAATCTTGAGGGATTTCAGTGGTGAGGATGGTGGTTTGAGGTCCTAAGAAGGAGAGGGCCATCCCCTCTCCTTGTTGTCTTCAATATGTGCCATTTTTGCCTCATGTATGAGCATCATTTTTAGGTTCATGTTGGCCATGTATTAAGTTGTATTTGTGCTTATTATGCCATGATATAGCACTGTTTTTGATTAGTTTAGACACACCATGCTTAGCTTGCATACATGTCTTGTAATGCCATGATTTGCCTTAACATATGCCTAGTATTTAGACTACCATGCTCATGTGTTTTGGCCTAGCTTTGTGAAGCTTTTATGCTTGTTTTAGTATGCTAAGGGACTATTTTTGGTCATTTGAGTCATCCATGCTTTGCTTTGTGTAGCTACCATGCAAACTCTCTTGTATGCCTTGAGCATTGACCCTTCTAGCATGCCATCCTTGCATCATTTCAGTGGTTTGGAACCACTTGTCATGTTATTTCAGTCTTTGTGGCATGCCTATATGCTTGCATTTGATACCCCTTTAATGCGTTAAGAGGTTGTTGTCTTATGCTCCTTGTTTGGGCCCTTGTGCATGCTTCCATACTTAAGCCATTTAGATGCCATCTAGGTGGGTTTTGAGGCTCATTTTAGCATGTCACATCTCTGTTTCAGTCACTTAATTCATGCCATGTGTGGTTGCACTAAGTGTAGTTCAATGCTTCTTTTGGTGAGCCTTAGGCTTTAGACCATTTGTTGTATGCTATGCTTGTCTTGTTTGTTTGGTTTGGCACCATCATTAAATGATTTTCAGAGCTTACATTGCATGCCATATGCCCATGTTGTTCCTCTTTTAAGTGTGCTTAAAAGTTGTCTCTATGTGCCTAAGTGTTGGACCTTGCATGCATGCCTATTTGTATGTGTTTTGGTTCCATTCTTGAGCATGTTGGCCACTGTTTTGGACCTAGTAAAGAGCTGTCCAAGTTAGTGTAAAACCATCTTCACATGTTGTTGCTCGCATGTCTTGTATATGGTTGCATGCTTGCTCCATTTCATCATGTTGTTACATGTTTGTGTGTTGTCCATGTTCATGTTTGCATGTTTGCCCTCATGTTCGTATTGTATGCTTAGTTCCATGCCTAGGTTGCATTACATCTTGCATGCATGCCTTGTCTCTTGACCAAGTGATAGAGATTGGGCTTTATGTGTTTGTTTGTGTGCATTACATTTGAAATCAAGATGCACAACTTGGCTTCTCGGGCCATCACGCATTGAAATGCACGATTGGTGGTCCGAGGGTCGAGTCCCAAACTCCTTTGAGTCATGAATATGATAAGGAGTGGGTTGGTGCATACATTTGCTTGAAATGCATTGCCATGCCATGTTTTCCCCTCTGCTGCTGTCAAAACAAGTTTCTGCAGAAAGATTTGGCCGGCCGACCATTCTCAGTCCGACCGACCAAATATGGATAGCCGAGAGCTATACTAATGGTCGATGACCATTCCCAATGGCCGTGATGATTTCACTTGGTCGGTGGTGCTCCACAGTGTCCATGGAGCATACCTTGGGAGTTGTGCAATTTTCAGAGGAGCAGAGCAGGGAAAACAGAGGCAACATTGTCATGGCGATGGATTTTCGGGCGAGACGGATCGAGCATGCATCATCTCTCATCATCCAAGGTGGGGCTGCGGCCATCTTCTCTTTTTTAGTTAATTTGTTAATTAATTAGAAGTTTTGCATATTTAATTAGCTAGAGTAGTTAATTATTTTTTGTTTTGTAATATTTATTCGGACCCTCGAGCGAGGGCAATTGTGTAATAAGTGTGTGTGAGTGTGTGCATGTCTTCCAACCCCACGTCTTTCTTCCCTTTTATTTACTAACTTTCGATGGTTAGTTTAGGGCATGTTTCAATTAGATACTCATGATAGCATGTTTGCATCCATTCATTCGTTTGCATGCACCGGGCTCTGCGCATCATACTAACTGCATTGTATTTCAATTCCAAGTTGAATACGTGTTAGCTGTAGCATCATCATATGCCATCTTAGAATAGCCGAGCCTATTGTAGTTGCATCTTGCATGTGTTGCATTAACCATTTTAACATGAACTAGGATCATGCATATGATTACTAACTAGTTTCTGTTTTGGCTTGGAGTACTCGGTAAGTGTTTATGCTTTAGCATCCTTGCATGTGTGTGAGTGACTGCCATGATAGCATGCTTGCCATGAGGCTAACTGCTTATGTGATATAACTGCCTGAATGCCTGTGGGTGAAGGTTGGGTTATTTGAATTGGAACAATTCATCGATTGTGAGTTTTTTAAGCCCACTTGAGAGTGGCAAATCATCATGTTTCCTAAGCCCACTCGAGGGTGGTAAAATCCGCATTTTAGCCTACTTGCGAGTAGCAAACCGTTTTCAAAACAAGCATGAAATGTTTTGTTCCAATTCAGGCGACCCCAGTCTATATTGTTTGTTGTGCGCATCACATAGTAAATCTAGGCTAATAACTGGAATAAGAATGCATAATTTTTCAAAACTAGATATCATGGTTAGTAGAGGCCGATCTTTGATCGGGCGAGAGCGGGGGTGCTCACGAAGTGACCTTCCCAATCGTACCCAAGTTGCCGAGCCGAGCAACTTTGGTGATGACGGACACGTGGCCTTAGGCACGAGTCAGGGTTTCCTAAATTCTCCAAAATAAAATATTTAGGTGCCGACTCGTATCTGGCAAAGCAGTCCATGTTTGGCACTTCTTTCTAAAAAATCAGTTTTCCAAAACGATTTGCTGGATTTGGACTCTTTGATGCTTCATCGGTCTTGCATTGCACTCTACGAGATTAGATACAGGACCGTGACATTGAGTCCTGAACTGTAGTGAGTCCAAATGAACAGAACGGGGGGATCCCCCCCCCCTCCCCGGGGGCGTTCGGGGACATCTACAACAGCACAAAACAGTCACAATTCTGAGCTAAAACCACCCTTAGGAGCTTAAACTAAGCCTCAAAGAACCTTAGCTCCAAGATGAGGATGTTTGGTTAAGGGTCTTTGTGCCAAAGTGTAGAGAAAATCAACTATCAAGCATAAAACAAGAGGAGGGAGAGAGAATTCTAGAGAAAGAGGGAGAAATTTGCTCAAAATTGTGTAACCTCCCAAAATGGGGGAGAGACCCCCCTATATATAGAAAATCAAGCTAAAGGCTTGTATTTATCCCTCCATACACGTATATAGAGATGAGCATCAGTGAACAACAGCTGGCACTGGCAAATAAATATTTGAAAAAGGAGAAAAATGGCCATCGGCCATCATCAATGGCCGACCAGCCATCAATGTAGCCGACCGGCCATAAACATAGCCGACCGGCCACCACTGGTGGTCGACAGGCACAAGTCATGGCCGGCAGGCTAGGGGGATGGCCGATAGGCCACCCTTTTCTCCAGAAGTGAAGCAACAAGCTCTTAGTCCACAACCAAGCACAAAACAGACAAGATTAGAGGCTCCAAGGCAAGGCGCTCGACCGAGACCTTTAGGGACTCAAAACGAACACGAGTAAGCACAATCATCGGGTGTTCAAACGATGACGTCCAAGTCTTGAGGACAGTCAAAAATGGGGTGTCTACAGCAGGTCACTTGCTCATATGGCCATTACTCAGGGGTATTGGTGGCCCTATATGCAGAAAGATGCTGAAACTTATGTCAGAAAGTGTGAGAAGTGTTAGAGGTTTGCACCTTTGATACATCAACTAGCAGCAGATTTAAACCCAGTGTCCAGCCCTTGGCCATTTGCCCAATGGGGCATGGATCTTGTTGGACAACTACCTCAAGCGACTGGACAAAGGAAGTTCTTGCTGGTGGCAACTGACTATTTCACAAAGTGGATAGAAGCAAAACCTCTCGCAAAGATCCGGGACATTGATGTAAAGAACTTCATATGGAATAACATCATCACCAAGTTCAGGATCCTAAGGGCAATAATAGCAGATAATGGTACACAGTTTGATAGTAAGCTAATTAAGAGCTTCTGTTCAAAGTACAAAATCAAGAACTACTATTCCACTCCAAGCTTTCCCCAAAGCAATGGTCAGGCGGAAGCATCCAACAAGACTATCTTGGATGGGATCAAGAAGAGGCTGGAAGTAGCAAAGGGAAAGTGGGTGGAAGAGTTGCCCAATGTGCTTTGGACATATCGAACTACACCAAGAAGATCAACTGGGGAATCCCCATTTGCCATGGCTTATGGCACAGAGGTAGTAATCCCATTAGAAGTCGGCATCCCAGGGATCAGAACCCAGAGAGTAGAGAATGGAACTAATGAGGCATTTTTGGCCCGAGATCTGGACCTGTTGGAAGAGAGAAGGGAAAAGAGTAGCAATTCGGCTGGGGGCATACCAACAGCAGCTTACTAAGGCTTACAATAAGAAGGTCAACCCACGAGAGTTTCAAGTTGGGGACTCGTCCTGAGAAAGGTCGTCGGCAATAAGAAGGATCCTAGAGAGAGCAAGCTTGGCCCAAATTGGAAGGGACCTTATAGAATCATCTCGGTTGCCGGAAATGGGGCATATCGGCTTGAAGACAGTGAAGGCAAAGAGTTGTCAAGACCTTGGAATACTTGCAACTTGAAGTTTTTCTATCATTAGATTTTTTGCTTTTTAAAGTTTTTTGTTATTAGCCGAAGTAATAATAAAATTTTAGCTCGATTTTTAATTTCAAACTTGTGTAATGAGACTGACCAGTCCTTTGGCGATGTTTCTGAATGAAACATGACGAATAACTTAGACTTATTATATGGCAGAGTTGAATTATACTTGCATATAATAGAGTTGAACTAAGTTGGCGATATTTCTGAGTGAAACATGACGAATAACTTAGACTTATTATATGGTAGACTTGAATTATACTTGCATATAATAGAGTTGAACTAAGTTGGCGATATTTCTGAGTGAAACATGACGAATAACTTAGACTCATTATATGACAGAGTTGAAATTATGCTTGCATATAATAGAGTTGAACTAAGTTGGATTAACCTAGATCTACCATATCGACATAATCAAACTCAGATTAGAACTAAGTACATTTGAGTAAGATTAACAGAGGAACCAAGGTTTAGAACCTCGGCTAGTCTTCGTTTGAATCTAACCTCGACAACAAGATCATAGCCACATGCTTAATGAGAACCTAAGTAAAACTTAAGTTCACATTAGGGGGCAGGGAGCTGGGGAATGATGAATAAAGTTTAAAGTACTTAGGACTTGTTGAAATTTTATAGAACAATTTTCAAGTTAAAGTTATTCCGAGGCAAATTTGAAAGAAGTACATACGTACTTGCTGAGATAAGCAGGTTGTCCAACTTGGGGAGTATAGAAGACAGAAGTCTTGATATGAAAGAGTAAAGTGACAAGTTTAAACCAACACTTGTGAAAATATTTTTACAATATTTTCAAATGTCTAGCCAAGGCCAAGATAAACAATCAAGAAGTTATGTCCGAGGTATTGTATCCCAAAGATTGCACAGTTAAAGGTGTACTTTTGAAGATATGCAAAAATTATTCTAAGTGTGGAAAGCATACATTCAACACTTGAGGGAAAAAGTAAAGACTTGCATTCAGAAAGGACAACTTGTTCAAAGTACAAAAAGGGAACATCGGCCAAATAAAAGCTAACATTGTTCAAAAGATAAAAGTACAAGGTACAGAAAAAAGAAAAACTTCAAAATATACTACTCGGCATCAGCAGTTGGTTGTGTGTCGGCCTCGGAAGACAACTGGAAAGTCTTCTCAGTGGCTTTCTCAGCCTGGATCTCGGCATCAATTTTTTCGATTGTTTGATCGAGGCTCTTCCCGGCAACAGGCACCTCGGACGAAGCCATCTTGGAGGAGGCACTTTTTGAGACCTCGTCCTCCTCATCCTGAGTCAAGTCCAGGACTTGCTCGTTCAGAGTTGGGGACTTGGCTCCAGTAGAAACTTCAGCATCAGCTGCCACCTCGGCCTCTTCGTCTTCTTCTTCCTATTCATCTTCTTCTCATCTTTCTTTCCCCCCAGCCTTAGCCTCAGATTGGCTTGAAGCGGGAGGGAATGGCGCTGCAAGTTGGCCTTCATCATGAATGGGAGAATCCTCGGGGACAGCCAACTCCTTCAGAGCAGCCATCCAACCAAGGGTGTAACCCTTGTTGCATGCTTGTCTGACTTGTTTTTTGTACTCCTCGCGGACGTCGGCTGCCCCCTCGGCATAGACCTTATCGTCTGCCGCTTTGATTTCGGCATCTTTTGTGGCCAAGGCACTTCGGAGTTCTGCTTGGGCTTCTGCAGTTTTTGCTTCGGCCTCTTTTATTTCGGCTTTGAGAACCTTAGCAACAGCCTCTGCAGCACCTGCCTTTTCCTCGGCTTGATCTTGGGCTTGTTTAGTTGCCTTGGCCTGATCTAGCAGGACTTTCATCTTGGCCTCGGCGTTGTTCAATGATTTAAGCAAGCCAGCAGCCTCCTTCGTCTTGTGGACTAGCTCCTTCTTCAAGTCCTCAACCTGCATCGCAAAGGAATGAGCGTGCTAGATCGCTTAGAAAAAGCAAAATGAACAAAGTTAGTAAACTCTTTTAGTGTGAAAATAGAGAATAGAGAGTACCAAGTGTTAGGAGTTTACCAATACAGAGTGCTGCACCATCAGAGCGAAATTTTCATATTTGTTGACCTCGGCCATACGGTTGAGGTCATTGGAAAGGAGCAATGCAGTAAAGAGTGCAACGTCGACCTCAATGTCAGCAGCGCTATCACCGGTTCTGACTGGCTTGTCCTCAATCATGATAGATGGGGCCCAAGGGTCATCAGCTTTAAGTGAACCCGAGGTGGCTGCAGAGTCCGACCTCGGCTTCTTTGACTTAGCAGTTTCAGAGGGGTCATCCTCAGCAGGTCTCTTTTCGGCGGCGGAGCTAGTTTTCTCAATCTCGGCAAGCTTTGAGATTGGAACTATATCTTCAAATTCAACTTGGGTGAAAGAGGCTTTTGCCTTGGTCTTCTTTACCCTTTTTTGCTTTGACTTGGGTTGGGATTGTGATGGTGAAAATTGGACTGTGACAACACCAGGATGTCGATAAGAAGGTCTTCGACAACAACCTTGTTGCGTTCCATCTCGTTGGCAATAGCGGCAACTGTGACTTTTGTGCCAAAGTGGATTGCTAGAAGTGTAATGGGCGGGTTGGCTGGATCGTAAGTCGATGCCTCAACACTTTGGCATTTTCGGCTACGAGTTCTGCCTGCAGGAGCAAGAATGGGAACTCGGCGGCGGCATCAACGCTGCGCTGGAGGAATCAGTTGGGGAGAAGACGTTGATGGCTGCTCTGTTGGGTCAGAGGTTGAGGCTTGGTCTGGCCGTGGTGATGAAGTAGTAAGAGGAGTTGTAGTAGAAGGAGGGGACTTTCACTTCTTGGAGACGTCGGGAAGAGCAGATTTATAGGTCGGGATGTAATTGAGCAGTAAAGGGGCCTTGCGCTAATTCACTGGTAAACCCAATAGCTTCTTGAAATCCTTGCTTGGGTAGAAAGATTTGTGGAAGTCTTTTGGTGGCTGAGGAAGAGCTGCAAGTGCAAAAGCCAACATTAGGACATATGAAAGGAACAAAGTAATAAAGACTTGAAAACAAGTAAAGTGACACTTGGTTCTTACCATTACTCTCTTTAAAGACTGTTTGGCTCAAAGGGTAGAGGTGGAGGTCGTCATCAGGTGGAAACTCCTAGTTGCCTAAGACGATGAAATAATCATCTCCAGCCCCTTTGTTGGAGTCTGGGAGGTCGGCGATGAGTTTTTCAGTGGATCTCGGCTTAAGGTAATAGATGTAGCCCTTTTCTGATTTCCGGCCACATGGTGTAACAGTATTGGATGTCAGCTAGTGTTATCCTAGTGTTTTCTCGGCTAGCTAGGGCAATTATGCCGTTAATGACTCTGTAAGAGTTAATGGCTAGCTGCATTGGGTTAAGTTTGTAATAGTGAAGGACTTGGCGGAAAAGGATGTTGAGAGGGAACCTAAGTCCACACTCTATGAAGGCCACCACGGGGAAAGGCATAGAGTCCCCATCAGGCATGATGGAGTCCTCCTCCCCTGCCAACCTAAGGTAAACATCGGCTAGGATAGAGAACTCTGTCCTAAAGTACTCTAGTTTGGCCGGGGTGTCTACCCTCTACCTGAACATACCCATAAAGTCGGCTAAAGGGGGAGGGTGCAGGATTTTAGAAGAAAATGGTTTGTATGGGTTTTAAAGACCTCGGCTGAATCCTAGAGAATACTGGAGTAAAGGTTTCTAAGGATCTAAGGGGATTTTTGGTTCAGTTTTCCTAAAGAACAGAATTCTAAAGCAAATACTAGGTCTAGGTCTACAGAAACAAGAATTGAAAGCAAGAATTTGGAAAATGCAACGAGAAAACAGAAAACAACAATGATTCAAACTCAAGAAAACAAACAAAAATTCAAAGAACACTAAATAAAGTGTGTGTAGATGTGCAAAGCCAAGGACAGTGGCAAATTACGAAGACAAGTATATGAATAGTATGTGTGTGCATATGTAGACCCAGATACAGAGTAGACAAACATGAAATTGTAAACAGAACATGCTCAAACATGCGAATGATAAAGTTTAAAATACAGGCAAAGACTGAAGAACATGAATGGATTTACCATAGCAACAAACAAAAGTGACAGAGTTTGAAACTGAAAAGGGGGAAGACAGTGACTTACCGAAGAGAATGACGCCGGTATGAGGTACGCCGAAGTCAAACAATGATGGCGAATGCAGCAGAACGATGGATGCTCCACCGAAGGAGGTGATCGGAGCAAGATATAGAGCTTGAAAGACTTGAAACAATGGCGGTTTTGTTGGGCAGAGAAGTTTTTAGAGAGAGAAAGCTTGAGAGAAATCAAAGAACGTAAAGTGAAAAGACAAAAAAAGGGAAGTGTTTTTGTTAAAACACGAAAAGGCGACAAAATTACATTAAATATGCCTTAGACGACGTGCTTGTCAGGCGGCACGCGCAGACGAGACGCGACGCGACCTAATGGGGCGTGTCAGGTACGGATCAATAAAGAGAAAATGCGTGGATAAAATGGTTGAGAAACCGTGCGTAACAGCTCATGCGCAGATAAACTCTTGAGTTCTTGATTTATGAAGCAAAGACCTCGGCTAAGAGGGCGATCTCCGTTAAAGAAATTAAAAAACTTGGTTCTTGGTTTTTGTGCATTAGTAAAGCAGACTGCAGTCTTGGTCATGTGGAGCCGACTAGTGATGACCTCGGTAACGAAGGATATGGCAAGTTTTAGCCGACGTGCTATATGAACGAATGATGTAGGTTCTATCACCTCGGGATGCCGAGGTAATAGAACCTATGGGGTAGTTGTGGGGGCATATTTTTGTGGATGACAACACGTGGCCAAGGTGGTAGCTGAGGTGCCATGTGTCCTGATTTATGGGGCCAAGATGATCTCGGCTAGGCCGAGGTTATCTGCGGAGATACTAGAATCCGAAATGAGTGAATAAGTCGTAAAAGTCCTAGAATGGGAGAGGACCTCAGCCTGGATAAGGATTAAGCTCTTTGGGAGTTTATCTTTATCTATTGGAGAGTCCAGGATGAGCATTGAGCTAGAGTTCAAGAGAAGCTAGGCTTCTACAGGGATCAAGTTAGTGCTGGTTATAAAAGTAAGGCACCCTCGTGGGTCTAAGGTACGTTTTTGGCATCCTGGCTAGTGAGTTAAGCACTGTTTGCTATCTTTAAGAGATAATTGAGTACTGACTTGATCATCAGAGTGCCCCCAGGTGGACGAACCACCTCCAGAGTCTTATCTTTCTATGGCAGGTTGTTCGGGCGAAATCTATTCTACCGGTGTTCTCCAACTAAGTACCTGTTTGGCAATGTAGTCAGAAATCAACACACACACATATGTACGTACATATATATAGATATGTTGGAACAATCTTCTATGTAAAATAAATAATTTGAAACCAAATCAAATAAATAAAAATAAACCACTTACATAATTTATTTTACCAAACCGAATAAAACTTTAAAAGATCAAGTCGAGTATGTGACACTCTATCCTTAAGACAGATTCGCCCGACTACGGTACTTACGGATAAAAGGTGTCTATCTTCCAGGATACAATGATCTTCAAAAATTGTAGTAGCACTCCAAACAATTTGTACGGCGAACAAAAACCTATGTTTTATACACTCTGGATTTTTCTCTAAAACTAGAATGAAGAACAAAGCAGTAAAAGAGCAAAACGGGAAGGGGACACATTTTTCTGGATGTTTTTGATGTCCAAAACTGCTGGAATTGGGTCTCTATTTATAAGCAACAAGATAGACCCGAACAGGTAGGAAAACAAACCGAACAGGTGCAAACAGTTTTGAACATATAGAGTTTTGAAATTTGAACAGATCTGGTCACTGTTGAATTTGTAAACTATTAGCAGTTAAAAAACCTGTTTAACAGTTGGGAATTTAGTGGAATTTGGCGGCACAATTTTTGGACAAAAAATTTGAATTCAAATACATTTGAAATTCAAATAATTTCCTACAAGAATTTGAAAAAAAATTTGTTCAAAAAATTAATGTTAGAACTGACCCAACCCACAACCTACACCCGACACGGCTCAGCCGGATGGTGATGCGCGTGTGTAGTGGTTTGAGCCGAGGTTTCATTTGTCCATAACTCCTCCCTTCTACAAACTTGGGATGCCCCTTGGGGCCCAACCCAAGTTTGTACACCTAGAGCTTATGTACTCACAAAAACTCACTTAAAGTTTCAATGTGGGATAAGCCTTATAAGGGAACCCACATTTAATTCTTTAATTGTCCATTCCATAAACCCGAAAACGATGTTAAGTTTCCACTCACTCATAAATGGTTTTGACGAACCGTCTTTACCGTGTGACTTACCATGTGGTAAGGAATATGTCACCTCTATGGCGCCACCCCAAAAGATGTGTGGGACCCACTCAATTTTGGGCTCAAAATTAGCCCAAAATAAGCCTATAAAAACCAAATCTCCAACAAGATACACATGTATATACAAATGAGCTTGGAGCAAAACAGAGAGATAAAGCTTCTATGCTAAATTTTTTAAAGGCAAGTACTATACTAATTCAGATTTTTGGAATACCAAAAAAAGGTCCTCAGGCGTCGTAGGCTTGGACCAGTATTTTGGAAAGTTGTGAGGTACTAAACCGAGGGGTCAAATGGTAGGTCTATAGTGGAAAATCCATCAAGTTGTGGGACGACAAATGGGTTGCAGCATCTCAAGACTTCCATGTGAAATCTCAAAAACCCACGGGATGCTCATTAGTTACCGTTAGCGATGCTATCAATCCCATGTTGGCAGAAAAATGTGCTGCAACAGGTGGTCTCACCTAAGGAGGTTAGTGAAATCTGTACCATCCCCATTACGGTTGAAGAACAAGTTGATCGTTTGATTTGGCATCATGACCCGAAAGGTTCCTACTCAATCAAGTTTGGGTACCGTGCGGGAGTTACTTATCAACAAAGTCTTAGTGCGGACAGGCCATCTTCTTTGTTTTAGATACCATATTTGTTTTGGAAATTCTTGTGGACTTTACCGATTCCTCCTAAACTTCGACATTTTTGGTGGTGGCATGTAATAATCTGTTGGCCTCCAAAGCTAACCTATTCCGTCGTCATTGTGCAAAGAATGAGGTGTGTCCCATATGCCATTTGGATTCTGAAACAGTGGAGCATTTATTGTGTGGCTGTGATTGGACGAGAGTTGGTGGTTTGGGAGCAATTTAAACATGAATCTCAGCTTTGGGCCCATAGTTCCGATCCAACGTTGGACTTGTGATTTGTTTCACGATATTCAGAACAAATCTAATAGACGAGAGTATTTTTGTAAGTTGCTGTGGCTGGCTTGGCATATTTGGAAAGGTCGGAATGACTTTGTCTTCAACCACCATCCCGCTGACCCCTGCTTTATGATCTTCAAAGCTGATAAGGACTTTTACGAACATGCGATGGTGCTGCAACCCAATCAGCCTAACTCCAACCATTAGAGAACTCCGCAATCTATGGTAAGGACGTGGACACCCCCCTAGCAGGGGAGGTTGAAAGCTAATTGTGACATGGCGCTCAGACCCGGTTCATCAAGAGCCTCAATGGCTATAATTATCCGAGATAGCAGAGGATCGCTTGTGGACGGAACTGTTCGCTTTGAGGAAGTGAGTTCAATCATGCAGGGTGAAGCTATGGCTATTCATTGGGCATGCCTAATGGTCCGATCCCTCAATTTATCTCAGGTGGAAATTGCAGGAGATAACAAAGCTGTGATCTGTTTATGTGTTCAGAGGATGATCCTCCTTAGGACTGCGCTCCTATTATTGAAGATATTGGCAGTATGGCTACTCAATGTAATTTTTCCTTTTTATGGACTCCTCGCGAGGCTAACCATGCTGCCCATTGGACAGCGAGGGCCTTTCTTAACGGAGCTCTCCCCCCAATTAGGTTTGTAATCCCCCTATTGGGTTATGTAAGGCTTTAGCCTTGATCTAATTATACAACTTTCATCGTTCAAAAAAAGATCGGCTAGTATATCTGACGTGAAAGTTGGACATTTGAAGAGAGTAATCAATTATCAAACAGAAGTGTAAAGATAAAGCAACTAATAATCCAAAATTTTCTTTCACTTTCTTGGTGTAGCGAGAAAACAAAAGAATCATACCAAGAAAGAAAATCGAAACACTTTAATGCAAACTTGAGAAAACCTAACAAACCCATCTAGAATTCGATATCTTTCCAACCTTTTCTCCTCAGAATTTCTTGGGTTTGTGATAATGTGATGAGATGAGTTTCTTACAAATGAAGACTTTAGACCATCTCTAATAATTCATCAAAATTTTCATCTAATTTTATTCTAAATTTATGTAAAACCTTAATTCAAATCTATATGAGTTATTCCAATCTTCTCACTACATTTTCATCAAATTACTTTTTCATCCAAAATTTTACTTTTCTCGATTTAGTGAAAAAAAACTCATCTATAAGAGCATCTCCATCATTTACTTAAAATTCTCATCAAATTTAAGTAAAAGTTGAGCAAAAATTTGATCTAATATAATGCACGTAAATAAATTTAAAAAAAAAAAAAAAAAAAAAACTTAGTGAAAGATTTGATTCATATTTGATTTGATAAAAAAATTATTTCTCCCCTAATTTGATACAAGTTTGATAAAAGAATTTTATTTTCTTTTTATTAAAAATTTTATCAAATTTAAATTTAATAAAAGATTGAAAATTCTCTTATACATGTTAGAAAAGGGAAATGAAAGAATATGATCCTAGTCATGGAGTACTTTTTGTTAATTACGAAAGTGTCCTGCTTATGTTGTTGTACTGTACAATTGTGGCAGTTGAGTGGAAGAAAGTCAATGGACAAGTATTTTTTAAGAACTCATGACGTTCCTTCGTTTCTTTCTTCAGGATTAAGAGAAACTTATGCATACTCGCTTTAGACACGTATTATTAAGGGGGCCGGTCCTATGAAAGTAAATTAATACCAGCCAAGTCTTGTCTTATTTTTATTTTCAATTTTACCTTTCAATATCACACCACATGCGTAAAGCAAAAAAGCTGCTCACGAGCTCTCCCCTGTATGTTGTCTTCCTCTTGTTCCTTATATATTGTTCCTTTTGTTCTCTCATACTCACATACACACTCACTCACTAATTCACAAAAACACATCCACACACTTACTAATTCACAATAATTTAGCAATGATAAATTTCATACTCACATACATACACACTCACTTACTAATTCACAAAAACAAATTTACAAAAATTCAACAGTGATAAATTTATCGCTGGTTTAAATAAAATTATCACTGATTTATC
This sequence comes from Camellia japonica, assembly GCA_030407325.1. NCBI lineage: Eukaryota > Viridiplantae > Streptophyta > Magnoliopsida > Ericales > Theaceae > Camellia > Camellia japonica. The sequence continues at coordinate 163,001,097 of JAPPVO010000029.1, forward strand.
ACTAGTTTAAACAAATTTATCACTGGTTTAAACATATTTTTTCACTGGGATCTTCCCCAATATCCAGAGAGAAAGAGAGAGAGAGAGAGAGAGAAGACCCAGCGGCAAAAAGCCTAGATCCTAGATATAGAGGTGGAAGCGACGACAACTATGGAGGTGGAGACGGCAGTGGTCGGCAACGACAGTGGAGGTAGAGGTGAAGACGTCGGTAGCGGTAGAAGTGGAAGCAATGCTGAAAGTGGAAAAAGATGCCGACAATGGAGGCGGCAATGGTTGGCAGGCTCTCTTTCATATATGTAAGCTTTCTTTCTTTCTCCACTAAAAGAGAGAGACACGTCTAATTTGTTAAAACATTTTATTGATTCTCTGCATTTAAACAAATTTAGAGAGAGAGAGAGAGAGAGAGAGATGAAGAATTGGAGTCAGGTGGTGTTCTTGGTTTTATTATTGATCCAAGTGTAAGCACAAGATGGGTTCATCAAAACCAGTAGATTTTATTTTTTTTTTCATTTTTCATCTCCAGACCTAAGTATAAAAATATGAGGACAAAAACGAAATAAACAAAAATGTTCAGGACCTATAGGTAAAAGAGTCTCCATTAAGGACCTGTTGGATAATAACCTTTGAAAATATGACTAGCCCATAAAAATCCCTATTATTAAGGGTCCAAGCGAACGGGTCGTTCTTGGCATAAGATTGGGCTTGGTGGGCCTATCCAGATTTTTTAATTTAGGAGAGAGTACGGGTGATTCTATTTGTGCAAAACAAAAACAAAAAAGAAAACCTTTGCGCTTCATCTTAAAATTTTAATTTCTATTATATTTTAATACAAATTTATTAATAAAATAACACATATTAAATTATAAAATAAAATAATTTTTTCCTCATAGTACACCCTAATCATTTATACATGTTTTTCATATTCAAGTCTCTTCATTTTCTTTCCTAAATTTCAAATGTCTTCTCTTCTTCTTCTTCTTTACTTTAAAATTCCAATCCACCTCACCAAAATTCACCATTATAATTAACATCATTATCTCTTATTGTGTTGTTACTTGGAAATAGAAGAAAGTTTGAATAAAATCAAACAATGAATGAGAATAATAATCAAACTCTTTTTTGAAGTAACATATCAAAGAGAAGGTAAGCATTTACATAAATATCAAAATACATTTATTAATTTCTGTGTTTTCTTATGTAAAATAAATATTCAACTTGTTTTACGTCAATACCGTTCAAATTTTTAGATCCAAACAAATTCACTTTGTTCATATCTGAAAGTCCGAACAAAACAATCGTGTTTGGCATTAGACGACTGAACAAGCTGACTATGTTCGGCTTTGTAAGTTCAAACATGGTGACTTTGGATGTACTATAAAATTAAAATATTATAATATTTAAGGGTAATTTGTAGAAAAATATAGGATGTATTGAGAGTAAATTATATATTTAAATAATTTAATAAGAAGTACTGAAAAATTGAGTGTACTAATTAATTTTTTAAGTATAAATAGAATTCCCCAAAGAATGGTGATATATAAGAGTATTGATAAAGTTGGGCTTCACAAGGCTCGGGCTGTCACATGTGGTTTTTTTGTTGGCCCATAGAACAGCAACCCCCAAAAATTAAAATAAAAAAATTGTTATGAATCAGTCTTATTTATCACTGTAAAAATATTTTTAAAAAATATAATTTAACTACATATATTTCTCGCCTTATATTCCAATAAAAACTATCACAAATAAATTAAAAATAAATCAAAATTCACAAACAGAAGTTAAAATGTTTCAATCATTTATCAGTTTGATAAATTTCTTAGTATCATTATCAGTGTCAAATAATTATTCTATAAAACAAAATATACATCTAAAAAGTCTAAAAAAAGTGATCCAAATAACAAAAGTGTGTCCCTTTCCATTTCACGTGAGAGCTTGCATTTCTTCCCATGTCATGTTGTACTTGAAATTTTTTGTTTAAGTTGTGCTTTTGATGAGAAACCCAAATCAAATGCACATAGACCTCTAATTTTTAAGTTATTTGTTAAATGTCCAAAGCCTAATTCAAAATGCATAGAATGATGAAGAAAAATAAAAGATGCCATTGTCCAAAGACCCTCAATAGTTGAGGCTTAAAAAAAATCTCCATTTTCAAAGATTTGGTAAAAAAACATAATTTTCTTTTCTAAGGACCCAAATAAAAAAACAAAATGAATTTTAATTAGAAGAATGAAAAAGAAATGAATTTTACGTTAAAGAGTTATAATATAATATTATTTAAATATAAAATGGGTTTCCATTCAAAGTTTATCTTATGTATTATGGAAAGTTAGGCTAACTTTGTTTCTAGGCATGAAAAATTTATATAAAAATTATATTTATATAATGCTACTCGTTTAGTAATATTTGTTGTCGACCTAAACCTAAATTGCTACTCTTTTAGTAATATTGTTGTCGACCTAAACCTAATAAAAATAAATTTATTCATTCATTTTTTAAGTTTAAGTAAAGATAACTCCTTTTTCTAATTAGTTCTTTTACGCTGTGTTTAGTTAGGGGATTTAAGGAAAAATTTGAAAAGGAAAATAAAAAAAGAAGGTAAAATGTAAATAAATTATACCAACATTTCACCTAATTTCACACATCTTTTCTCTTTCTTTTTTCAAATCACTTCCCAAATCTCCCAACCAAACAAAGTATTAAGGAATTACATCTTAGTGAGATAGAATTTTTTTTTTATACAAACATGGAAAGGTGCAAGCCCCCTACAACATATCACTTCCCATCACAGAATCATTTGCATCCCACATGTTTTTGTAATTTTTTTTTCGTATTCTCACTACATAATTCCCTTTTCTTTTAAAGTAGTAGGCTCTCGTTAGAGAACCAATTAGAAAAATAAATAAATAAATAGTTATGTGCATTCATTGTAAGGTTATTTTAGGCACATTTAAAATAGATAAACAAAATAAAACCTTTTTAAGTCAAATTTTTTTTTAGAAAATCATTTAAAAACCCCTAGCATTTTCATTTTCTTTGAAAATGACCTGCTATTTGTGCCTTCAAATATTGATTTTGTTAAAAGCCCCCTTTCTTGCCTTCGGAGTATTAATTTTGCTTGAGCTATTTATTAAATTTTTTATTTGTGCCACTAATTTTGTATAGTTAGAATGGGTTGTAATTTTCTAAGCCAAATCACTTGAATCCATCACCTTCTTTATTATTTGCTCAAAAAAATTTATGATAAAATTATACATTTTATAGTAGAGTGCATACGGTATGCACCCCTAAGAGAGTGCACACCACATCATTTTACTTTGATATATTTGCTCTGCTTTTGGCCTAATTATCTATAAGTTTGGAAGATATTGACAAAAATAAGTAGTTGCAAGCAACTAGATGTGTTTGTCTATTTTTTATTTTTTAGTTTTAGTTCTTTTGTTTTCACATAAATTAATTATAAAATTAGACATAACCTTCTCACACGAGTATGGGACGCACAAAAAAGTACAACCCATCTCATATAAGAAGGTTGTATCAACTTCTATGTTTGTAGAATTTTTTTTTTTTTTATTTTATTTTTTGGTTTTACTGAAGAAAAAGGTCATTTATGATTGGACTTATGTATAAACCCAACATTAACCGCATATGGCTCAAGTCAGCATCAATGTTCCTAATCCAGCTCCTTTAGCCTTTTCTCATAACTAGTTCGAAGGCAACTCTTGCAGACGATCTCAATTTCTACAGTAACATATCTTCCTCTAAAAGTTCTTAATCCCATAATAAATATTTTATTTTTATTAATAAATCATTAAGTTAATTAACTAATTCTAATAATATTAAAAATATATTTCAATTAACAGTTCAACTAAGAGCATCTCCAACGCTGCACTTCTTTTTTCATCAAATTTGAAGAAGAAAAGGACGATTTTCTCAATTTGATACGAGGCGCTCCAACGGTGAGCATCAAAGTGAAATTGGGGAGGTGGTCGACCAGGTGGTCGACCGGCCGGTTGACAACCGTCGACGGCAAAGGCAAATTTTTTTTTTTTAACTGTTTGAACTGTTTTTGACCGGTTTGAACCCATGTATTTCAAAGAGAACCGGGTTGACCGGTTGGTCAACCGGCCGGGCAACCGGTTGGTTGACCGGTGTCCCTCTTTCAACGCGTCAGTAACAGTGATTTCACCAAATCTGTGTCTCGTTCTCAGTTTGATGATTTTTTTTGCTGAAATCTCATTTTGATATCAATCTGTGAAACGGTTGGAGCATGAAAAAGGGGCTTTTTTATCAAAATTTAAATCTGGTGCTGGGTTTGGTTCACCGTTGGAGATGGTCTAAGGCACCATTTAGGAAGAGCTAAAGTAGGCTTTTTTGGCTATTTTAGCCACAAAAGACAAAATAGGCTATTTTAGCCACAAAAAACAAAATATCACATCCAACCCATAATCATTACACTCTTCTCTCACAAAAAAAAAGTCAAAAAAGTCAAAAAGCCAAAAAGCTCTTCCCAAACCAAGCTTTTTAGCCCAGGCTAAAATAACCGAAAAGGCCAAAAAGCCAACTCACTTCTAATTTTATTATTGTATAGAAAATTAGTTGAGTTATTTATTTATTAATTCTATTAAATTTCTGACAAGGGACATTTGTAATATCTAAAATTACAAAAGAGAATAGATATTTTAAATAAATTTCAGAAAGTATATTCATAATTTATTCTAAAAATAATATGGAGATCATCCACTTAAATTTCATTATTGATGTTCTTATCTTCAATTTTTTTATTTTTTTTTTTATTTTTATTTTACAGCGTGAGAGAGAGAGAGAGAGAGAGAGAGAGAGAGAGAGAATTGGGACATGGTCAAGCTCAAGCATCCTGGAAGTTTGCAAGGGCCGGGTTTGGACACAACAAAGGGTCAGAGGTGAAGTTTTGTTGCACCTCAAAGAAAAGGTCAATAAATTTTCTTCTAGGGTATCGGGACATGGTCAATTTTCCTTGGATGACCACTCAATATTCATCATAATACTCTTCTAGAGTGTTCCTTAAATCAAAGACTAGCCACATAAAAACCAAGTTAAATCCTAAAGTTGTTTTAAAATACATAACATTCCATTTGTATACATTATCTGGTCGAGATAGATATGTCCCCAAAAAAGCCGGAACTAAAAACGACAAAATCATTAGTAGAAATAGCCATGTCAATGTTTAATTTCTTCTACAGGTATGCTAATCTTGTTGGGATGAAATGCTATTATTATATTTAGATTTAAGTTTGAGGAAGAAGTAAATATAATAACATATTGCATATCATATAACTGCCAATGCGACATTTTCCAATTAATTTTGAACAAAAGTTAATTTTAAGAATAAATTAAGAAAAACTTGAAATGTGGAAAGCTAAAATAGAGAAATAAATTTTTATGGCCAAAGTAAAAAAAATGGTAAAAGATAAAAGATAAAAGGTGTAATTTAGCTTTAAAAATAACACTGTTGATTATTTCTCATGTACACCACTATTTTAAATTCTCTTTAGTAATGGCATTTTCAAAATATTTATATAGAAGATTGACTCTATTTCTTGAGGTCAATCTATACGTGATTTTGTCTCAACTTTAATTGGGTCTCCCGTAATGGACAGTGAAATTAGTCCCCCATATTAGCTGGTCTAATGACCCAAATAATGAATTATTAAAAAAATAAGATTAAATGCATAACATTTGAGATAATTGCTATGTCTTCAAACTCTAAATTTCTAATTTAATTTTCATATATATATACATATATATATATATATATATATATGTCTAACTATTAATAAATTTGACTATATACCTTATTTTTAAAAATTTCTATGTCCTATATCTAACTTAACATATTTTTTCCTTTGGTATATTTTTAACATTTAGTAGAAAAAATTTAATTTTACATTTCATGTATCTCTTTGTATGGTAAATTAATTTATATAATAATTTTGTTAGTGTTATTTAAAAAAAAAAAAATTTACAGCAAAAAATTTACCCCACATCTCAAGTTTTTCTATTTAAATCTCATGAATTTTATTGCTTAAAAAATGACAATAATACTTACACTATCATTTTTGAGAGTTTAGAAGAAAAAAATGTAAATATTATTTCTTACAAAAAATTATAATATGAATGTATTTTAAATAAAAATTTATGTCTATTTTTTATTTAAATAAAAAATAGAAGTGCTGTGCATAACATGGGTGCACTACTAGTTAGTCTACAAGAAAATTCTTGAGATTAAACAAATTACCATTCTTCAAGATGAGATTTATAGATAAATTTTCTAAAAAAAATATATACTACCAAATGATATCATAATTTATTAAGTATACAACTTTGAGAATGCATTCATGGGATATCATTTATATTGAAAAGTAACATTTATATTTAATAATAAAAATGTTACATAAAAATAATAAAAATAAAAACAAATCAAGATTACAAATGAAAAAAATAATATATATATATAAACGATCAATACTTAAAAATCTATACATGATATTATACTTTAATATTGTTGTGGATGAGTTATGCAAACTTGGTATGGTTACGATAAGTGAATATCACCAAATAAAGATGCTGCCAAGCAAAGTAGAAGGGAAAGTTGTACAGTTCGTTTGGGATGTGGGTTGACTTTTTGACTTTTTAACTATTAGCATAGGGCTAAAAAGTTTCGTTTGAGATGAACTTTTTGACTTTTGTGAGAGAAAAAATTAAATGATTATGATTTAAATGTGACATTTTGTCTTCTTTTAGCCCCATAACTTTGTCAAACGAGTGCTAAAATGGTTAAAGTTTACAGAGATGTAATTATAATGGTTATGATTTTTTATTTTAAGAAAACATGGATTATGGCAGAATAATGGTAATATTTTTGTTTTCATTTTGAAGTATAATGGATGGCATAAAAGTATAGGATCTTACCTTAGGCTATGGAAGGATAGCTTGGGGGTTTCACTACAGGAAAAATGGAGTTCAGATCTTCGGCCGCACATCCCGGCCGCACATCCCAGCAGCGCCCCAAAACGACGTCGTTTTGGGGCCAATTTTCTAAAAAAAAAAAAAAAAAAAAAGAAGAACGAGGATCTGCTGGGTTCATCCATATATATTATATATATATATATTTATATCTATAGATCAAGAAAAAGAAGAAGAGAAGAATCATCAACAAAAAAAAAAAAATAATGAAGATGAAGATGAGAAGAATCATCTTATTATAAAAATAATAATATATATCTATAGATCTGCTGGGTTCTCCTTGCTCTCCCACTGATCTCTCTCTCTCCTTGCTCTCACGAATTCACTCTCTCCTTGGTCTCTGCACTGAAGCTGTCGATGAAGATGTACGTTTGAAGCCTCTCTCCTTGCTTTCTCCACTAATTGAAGGCTCTCCATGGAAATTTTTTGAGGGCTCTCGAGTAGGATTTGAAGGTTGATTATATCAGATTTGCGTTTCTCTCCTTCTATTCACAAATCTGTAAGTTATCATCATTTCGGGACCTGTATATATTATATATATATGCATATGTTTTGTAACTCAGATTTCTAATTTTCCAGATCTGTTTTGGTTTGTCAATTTCTATGCCCTTTCTCTAAATTGATCCATAAATTAATTTTATAATTGATCCATAAACCCTAAAAAATGAAGGGAGTAAAGATCATAAAACACTGTCTTTCAATTGATTATTTTATATGCAGGCTCTGATCCCATCTAACTCTGTCCAGATTCCCATAAATTGATCCATAAATTATTATTATTATTTTTTTTTGTGATGATTCTTCTCTTCTTCTTTTTCTTGATCTATAGATATAAATATATATATATATATATATATATATATGGATGAACCCAGCAATCCTCGTTCTGTTTGGTTTTTTTTTTTTTTTTTTTTTTTTTTTTTTCAGGAAAATTGGCCCCAAAACGACGTCGTTTTGGGGCGCTGCTAGGAAGTGCGGCTGGGATGTGCGGCCGAAGATCTGAACTCGGAAAAATGGCCTACTGCAACGTTTCTTTTATGGCGTTTTTGGAAACGCCATTATAGATGGATGAAAGACAACGTTTTCAAAACGTTGTCTTAGAGCTCAGTTGAACGGCATCGTATTGGGTGTATATGTTGACACCATCCATACTCCGTTTCTCACTTTCTCTGTGTCTCTTCCGTAGCTCGGTCTCTCTCCCTCTCTTTCTCTCTCTCTTCCAAAGGCCTCGACTGATATTCATTGAACCAGATCAAAGACACACACACACTCTCTCTCTCTCTCTCGCTCGCTTGCTCGATTGCAGATTTTGCATTGCATATTCATCGAACTCTCGATCTCTGTTGCTGGAGAGCTTTGATCAGTCTCTTCATCGAACTTGAACTCAAACTTGATCTGTTCTTCATCAAATCGCAGATCCAAAATCGATATCATTTTCGAACCAGATCGATCTCTGTTGCTCTTATCTCAGGTACAATTTTCATTCTCTTAATCGGTGTTCGAGTTTGAACCAGATCGATCTCTGTTGGTCTACTTTCTCATTGTCAAATCTGCTGATTAACTCTCTAATTTTTTTCATTTTTAGATTAGATCAGATCAGATTGTTGAACCAGATCATAACTTTACGCTAACAGCTAGTTTTGAAGGTTTAAATGCTTCAAGCTATGATGCTCTTGTGATCCCGAGAGGCAGAGCTCCAGAATACCTAGCATTGGATGAGTCAGTTATTAAATTGGTGAAGGAATTCATGGAGGTTGGAAAGCCAATAGCATCAATCTGCCATGGACAGCATATTTTGTCTGCTGCTGGTGCTCTTAAGGTAGATTATTAACATTTTTGTTGCTTTAATATGAAATTTTGTTTAGCATATTTCATTGATCCAACATTTATAGCAAGAAAATTCTATTTTGTGCTGAACTTATCATCCATAGTAATTACACTTTCAATTATTGCTTCATTAATTCTATTTTGTGATTTTTTTAAATTTCTTGATTAGTTTTTTTTTTAAATTGATTATCATCCAACCCTTGCTTATACTCGTACTCTAATTGAGTAGAAATTAGAGTAGAATTTTAAATGAAAAGCTTCATTTGATATGAAGCACTCCAATGGATAAACTAAAATTTGAGTAAAATTCCCCATCTAAAAAATAAAAAATAAAAATAGAGCAAAACTGCCAAGAGTCAAGTTTTGAGCGGATGCTAGGAGTTGGAGTAAAGGAGAATTTGGCAAATTTGGGTAAAAGCACCTGTCAAGTTTTGATTGGATAGAAATTTGAGTGAAGGAAATGGGTCTCTCTTGATTCGAGTCAAAATTATATTTTGGTTTCTTAATTTGTTCACTGCAAAATTTGTTAAATTGGAAAGCGCTTGCCTTTCTGTCTTAGGTGGGCCTGTTGTGTTTATGTTGTTTAATTACCAATTTACTCTTTTTTGTTCTTGATGTGGGTATGGTTTTACCCCTATTCATTCTGTCAGATGCTAATGATTTTAGTTTGGTGAGGCGATTGATGTTTAACCCCCAGACATATTTCTAAGTATTGGGAATTGTTTGTTTGCTTGTTGTAAATTAGATGTGGCGACTATTATGTCTAGTTTCTGGAGCCTTTGCTCAAGAGAGCATTTAATCAATATTGGCAACAACGGGAAACTCCAAGAAGTCTGTTACTTCTTTTTTCTACTTTCCCTTCTCTTAGCATTTGGGAATATATTCGTCAACTGCATGATGAGCATCACAGTTTTCTTTACCTTTGTCCTTTTGTTGTATAACATCAATTTATATGATAAGGTGATGTATATATATATTTTTTGTAAAAAATGTAGTTACAACTTGAAATAATATTACTAAGTGAATGGAATTCTTGTTTTATGTAGTTGCGTTTACTGCTATCAACTTTTTGTTAACAAAAAATATCATTCTGATTATTTTGGTTCAGTGTTTTTATGCGTCTTTGTTTTTAATAATTATACTATAAATGCTGCGAACAAAAGATTTCAATAATTCATGCATTATAAGAAGAGAATATAGTGTCTGAATAATTTTTCATTTTGTTCATCATTTTTGGTACAAATCTGATTGCTGTGTTGGCAAATGGTTGAAGTTCATATAATTAATGCTCTGACTCTTGAGATTTCACTGAAGTACAACCTAATCCTTGGTGTTTGCTTCAGATTGTTCCATATAATTCTGTTTGGTGCTTACTTGAGTTCATATTGCCTTGCAGGCAGAGAAGGTTTTCAATCAAGACCTGTATTTTAAGAAGACTGTCAAATATGTTGGAGAACCAATGAGCCACTTGGAATCCATTGTTTTCTACGGTACTTTCTTTCAGATGTTCCTGTTGTACTTCATTCTCCTTTTTTTTTTTCCCCTTCTCCCCTGATGATTCTGACTATGCATTAGTTTATTTTGGATTTAGCTTGCTTAGTGCAAAATGGGGTTTCTCATAGGCTAATACACAGTTATTGTTTAGGTAAGAGCTGCCATTAAGGTGAAGGCATCAGTTATCATTTGCTTCACTTCATCTGGAAGGGCTGCAAGGTATTAGTATATCTATGCATTAGTTTCTATAAATGATTGTATAAATTAGTATATCTGGTTACCATCAAATTATTTGTTAATCTGGTTTTCTTAATCCATATATGCAACTTCTCTATGTTCAATCATGTCCACAAGACTTATTAGATTCCAAATACATGCAGATTAATTGCGAAGTATAGGCCAACAATGCCGGTTCTATCAGTAGTCATTCCTCGTCTCAAAACAAATCAACTAAAGTGGAGTTTTAGTGGTGCATTTGAGGTATATGCTCGACTCTGATTTAATTATAGCTCGTCTTCTGCAGGAATTAGGATCTATTTGTTTCTTGTTTTCTGCATAATTTCTTTTTTGTTATTCTTCTTTATATTTCCTCTTCCTTTTCTACCAACTAGTTAACGTTCATGCTGATGAATCTGTGCTCTTTTCCCATTATTTCCCCCTTTTCTCTAAATGGTTAGGCGAGGCAGTCGCTTATAGTTAGAGGTCTTTTCCCCATGCTTGCCGATCCTCGACATCCTGTAAGTTCTTGTTAATATTTAAAGCATATTTTGTGGGCTTTGAAGCATGGAGATGCAGATACAGGATACAAATATGATACGGTACCCTTACGGATACAGCAATACACGACAAAAAATAAATAAATAAAGAAATGGGTGTGGGCAGGATATGTTGCAAAAAATTATAATAGTTAATATATTCGTGAGAAATGATTTTATAGGAATAAGATACTAGTTTAAGGCCCTTTTTTTTTTCTCCGCCTGTGGATACATTAATTTCAAAAAATTTGAAAAAGTGGAGTACTACTTTAATCTCAATATTTTCTTCTTTGGTAAGAAATAAGAAAATATTGAAAAACTGTTGTTGTATTTATTCTAACAGTTATATTATAATACTATGCAAAAATTATTACAATTCTAATTTCATAGTAGTTTGGATATGTGACCTAGTGTGTCCAAAATGTATTTGATATTTCTCAAAATCAAAATCAAAATCAAGTATGCTATACGTTTAGGAAGTGTTATCTCAAAACCAAAATTGTGAATCTTCCCTATAAGGAACATGAAAATGATAGATATTTAGTCCAGAATATAATATTGGCACCCAAACTTTTCCATAGGCTTAATTTTCTTACACCATGAGATTTAAGTTATACCTAAGAAATCAGTTGTATCTATCTTGTAGTGGGGAAAGTGGAGCTGGGAAAACAGAAACAGCAAAAATTGCAATGCAATACTTGGCTGCTCTTGGTGGTGGCAGTGGTGGGGTAGAAAGTGAAATCCTTCAGACAAGCTGCATTCTGGAAGCATTTGGGAATGCAAAAACATCCAGGAATGACAATTCGAGCCGATTTGTGAGCCTCTCTCTCTCTCTCACACCTCGTCCTCTCATCTTCCAAACAGAATGCACTCCTGTTTTTGTTATGCATTTTAGCTTAAAGATTCTTTACGAACACTACTTGAATGAGTTGATCATTGTGCAATACTTAAATGAGTTACTTCAAAAGATATACAGATCAACTCTTCTTGATGTGGTGCAGGGGAAGTTGATTGAGATTCATTTTAGTGCAATGGGGAAAATATGTGGCGCTCAAATCCAGACTTGTAAGCATGTTTACATCAGAAAGTTGCTAAAGACTCATTTTCTTGTGATCCTGTTTCAACTGTGTTTACTAGCTTGATTTATTTTTTGATTGTTATATGATTATTATACTTGGATTTTTCTGGATTGTAGTAATATCTTTTGGGGCTTTTGGGATTGCAGATTTTTTTTACAGGCTTTGGTATTTTTTCTTCTCTTTTTTATTTTTATTTTTTTACTCTTTTAGGTAAAAGAAGTATATTTATTTCCTTTAATTTCATTGCTTTTGAAGTATACTTGTTGTTATGGCAGGAATAGGAGATCAATGCTCCAATCAAGGAGTTAAACGGTTCACTGAGCAACTGAGCAAGTGGTCAAAATCTGAAGGATACTGCATGTATGATTTTGTAGTTTCAGATGACTTCTTGTTTTATGTCTCCCTATATATAATTCTTCTTGTGATTGCATACTGATCTTGTGTCAAGTTATCTAAACCGATTGCAATCATATTGTCTGTATGCCTTGTCATTCCCCATCAGATTCATTGTGGTTTAAAAAGAAAGATATACCATAAAAGTTCTTAAAACAATTAATTGTAGATCAATGATATTTTATGATCTTAAGAACATTTAATAGGAAACAAAATGGAACATGACTCTAGTCAATTGAATCTGATTTATATTAGGATGGAGAATCCACTTTACAAGCTAAGCCATATTAATGATTTCCAGTTTGGAAAGAAAGGCCATTATAATTTCAGAAACTGAAGTACTAAGAGATTCAGAAATGCACCTTATTTCTTTTATAGGTTAGTTTTGAATTTTGCCATTGGTAAGTAACATAAGTGGGGGTTATGGATTGGTTTCTGGCTTTGTTTTTGATTCCTGTGCTCTATGCTTTGGAAGTTTGTGTCTACTGATGTGAATAATAGGGAAACAGCTCATAGTCAAGTTGAACTGTGATTTATATGCAAATGTGACCCATTATAGTTTGTTGAAATACTGATGTCTGTCCGCTTCTTCGCCTGCTATAGAGAAATTGGAGACGGCTCATGGGATTCTTGGTTTATGCCCCTACAGGAACAGGTAGGACCTAGAATAATAATGTTATTTGGCTCGTCATCTAGAAGTGTTGTTATTTGTAGTCAAGTTTTAATTTGTACTGTGCTTAATATTTACAGGCTGAAGAAGTTTGTGACAAGGTGGTGTATCTCCAAGGCCACCTTCGGTGTTTCCATTGTTTTGTTTTCTAAGTTTGATTTTGCCTAGTGACTACTTCATAATCAAATCGACAGGTGAAGAAAATGAAAGAACTCAGCAAGGGTTTCAACATAGTTGGTCTCTCCCAGGTGATCAATGAGGATTGGATATTTTCTATTTTTTGCAGTGCATTTGTATTGCTACATGCATTGTATAAATGTTTTTCTTTACTAGTCAGGAGAATGTCTTTAGTGGCTGCATATACTGTACTAGAGGAAAATCGGGAGACGCAAAATCTGAAAATTGCTGCTCTTACCAAAGATATGATTTGCTTGCTCCCTAAGTCTGGAGCGATTTAGGAAACACAGACGATACTTTTTTTCATTTTTTTGTAAATCACAACTGTTTTGTTTTTCAAGTTACTTTGTAATTAGCTAGAAATGAACTACATGTTTTGGATAATAGAGTCAATGATACTGTGTTGTTATGGGGCATGACTTGAATTGCAGAGATCCAGATATACTTTGTTGTTGGGTATAATCACTGATGTTGAATAAGGGGTGAACAACCCATAGAGATCAAGAGATTGATGAATTGCTGGTTTTAAAATGTAAACATTACTTGATTTGCAGGTTTAAAATGCTACACACTTGGAAAAAATGACAGAAATAAAATGTGAACATATTCATTCTAGGTATACTTGCAACTGCACTAATTTAGAATCCCCTCCCCAAAAAAAAAAAAAAAAGGGAAAAAAGGTGGCGTTTTTTTAAAAAACGCCACAAAATGACGTCATTGTCACCACAAATTAAAAAATTAAAAAAATTAAAAAACAGTGGCGTTTTTTCAAAAAACGCCACTGCATGACGTTATTGTGACATCACACGTTAATTTGGGACGGAGGGTGAGACGGTCGTCAAAGATTTTGCGGCGTTTTAACAAACGCCGTATAATATTTTAGCGACGTTTTTTTAAACGTTGGGTAGCTATTGCGGCCGCCCTATCAGTGGCGAAAATTTTACACGTCACTATAAGATATTAAGGCGTTTTTTAGGCTTTTCGCGGCGTTTTCAAAACGCTGCTAAAAAACGAATTTCCTGTAGTGTTTAAGTGAACAAAATTGCCCGTTTAAAAATATTTTTAAAAAAAGAAACAAAATTACGGGGAATACAAGTTAAGGATCTTGTAAAAATTTTTGGATAAATTACATTGACACCCTTTGAGATTTATATTTATTACAGTTCTCCCTTCACCTTTTGGAAATTACATCCCTCTCCTTGAGAGGTTTAAATTTCATTACAGATTGCAGTCAACTAAAGATTTTGCTGATATCAAAATTTAATTTTTTTAAATACCAATTTTGCCCTCACTAGGTAAATTACATTGACACCCTCACATTTTAAAAATACAATCTTCTCCCCAAGGTTTAAAGTAGCATTACCAATTGCCTCATCAGTTAGTATTAGTTGGAAAAAAAATTAAATGAAAAAAAAATTAATTGAAAAAAAATTTCTTAATCAAATTTTTAAATTTTTGTTTAAAAACCAACATAAACTCATTTTTTGAGTTTACATTTTTTCTCAATTTTACAAACTGAGACAACCATTTATAAATCAAAAAAATTATCAAATAAGTTTTATGACAGTTTTTAAAATTTTGTAAATATAAATTGAAAACTGAAAACAAAACGGTTACCAAACAGGCCTCAGATGGTAAAAATATCATAAAATTATCAAATAATTAAATAAGTACCACCAAAAAAATGACATATTAAAAGATTCTTAGGTTATGTATGATTTAATTTTAGAAAAAAAATTTAAAAATTAAAAATTAATTGGTTAAGAAATAAAAAATAAAAAATAATTATCATTTTTATAATTTTTATCTTTCGAGTGGTTAGAAATAATTTTTTTTACAAATTAAATATATTTCTTCATATTTATTTTTATTAAATTAGTTTTTTTTTTTTAAATGTCAGGGGGGATCCGTATTAAATTAAAACCTCAGGGGGTGTTAATGTAATTTACCCTTTAAAGTATATGTAAAAGTTAAGGGTAAATATGTCATTTTAACTTAAAAGTTAACACTGTCGAATAATTACACTAACAAGGGAGGCAAATGTAATTTCCCAAATGTGATGGGGGGAATTATAATAAATATAAATCTCAGGGGGTTTAGTGTAATTTACCCAAAAATTTTTGGTAAGATATGCTAATTGGTTATGAAATTTTTAGGATAGGACAACAATCAATAAATTTTTTAATATTTTTATTTAATTACTAAAATTTAAATTTTTCGGATGAAACTTTGGAGGTTTCATGACTTTTGTTAATGATATGTCTCTTTGCTATAATATAAATATATAGATTGGAATGTCGATACATATAAAACCATTAAACATAAAATATATATATATATATATAGGAGATATGAATTATTCCTATATTTAGTAGTCTAAAAATTTATATTTTAGAACTGATTAGTTCCTTTTCAAATTTCCAAATTTAAAAGGTTAAATTGATTAATTAATTTTCTTTTTTAAATGTGTAAATTAAGGCATAAAAGTTATTTAAAATTTTAAATAGATTAATTAACTTTCCTTTTAAATGGATTAGTTACTATTTTTTTTAAATGATTCAATAAAGGTAACTAATAGAAGATTTTTTTTTAATTATTTAAAAAATAAGAATTCTAAAAAATAGTATGAAAATTTTGAGTTTCACAAGAACATTCTTATTAAAAAATCTCATTTTTCTTAATAGATATAGATATAGATATATATTAAGCAAAAAGAGATTTCAAATGAGGAAGCCTCTAAGGCCTCCAAATCCTCATCCTAAAATTATTAATTTTTTTATTTAAAATTATTTTTTACAAAAATACCATTGGCTGTTAATTACTTAAAATTAATTATTTTACCATAATTTGAAATTTTTGAAAAGGAGATATAATCTTTTTACTTTATGCTCTTTCTTACCTAACTTTCTCTCATTTCATATTTTGTTCAATTTTAAAAACCCTACAACATTATAATTTCAATACATCCATTTTATTCCTAAAACATTATTACAATTCCTCCATAACCTATTTACTATCATCTCTCCCTTCATACCTACACGGTAAGAAGAAATCATGGCAAGAGAAGAAGAAGAAAAAAAGAAAACATTATGGAGAGAACAAACTGTGAAAAGTGATTATTATTGAAATTATCATCATTCTTTTTTCTTATTTTAGGGTTTCTCTTAGTATAACTTAATGCCTATCTAACCTCTCACCACATTATGAATTATGTTTCACTTTTTTTAGCAATAATGATGTGTAAAGTTACTAAAAAAATTAATCTGAGTAGTGAATAAAAGTATGTGTGGGGATATATTTTCTAAGTACCAAACGTGGCAAGGTGACGCCGACGTGTCAGCCGAGGTGTCACGTGTCATGGTAGTTATGCCGAGGTGATCTCGGAGTTGCCGAGGTTATCTGTGAGAATACCGGAATCCGAGATAAGCGGAGAAGGGACAAGAGTCCTAGGATGAAGAAAGACTTCAGGATGGATAAGGGTAATACTCTTAGGGAGTTTATCCTTATCTCTTAGAAATCAAAGTAAGTACTGAATTGGAGTCCATAGAAGTCAGGCTTCTAGTGAGACTAGGATTTAGTAAACTATAAAAGAGAGCACCCCGTGGGTCTAAGGTACGCAATTGATACTTTGAGCATTGTTTTTAGCACTATTGATTATCTTTGAGAGATATACTGACTTGATCGTCGGAGTGCCCCCGGGTGGAAGAACCACAGCCGGAGCCTTCTTTTCTGTGCAGGACAGCAGGGTGCCATCTATTCTGCTGTGTTCTACAGCTGAATTACTAAGGTGGGCAGTGTGATCGGAAAATCACTCACACAATTTGGCGCCGTCTGTGGGAAAGAAAGAAATAGATGGCCAGTAACGGACATAAGAAAAGATTGGGGACGACGCTCCTACTGGGAGTAACAGACCTATCAACCTTGACGTCGAAGGGGACAACCACAATACAGAAACTCGTAACCAGGGGCACGGAGGAAAAGACGTCGGCCAGGAGGGCGACACTTCAAAGAAGACAGACCAAAGCAGGTACTATAACGAAGATAACCTCCAGGTATGGAGGGATAGGTGCCTACGGAGGGATGAGGAAGTAAAGAATTGGCAGACAAGTTGGCAGACCTGCAGTCGGTCGTCAATTCATGATGCAAAACAATGTCATGCAGCCACCGTACCCGCTGCAGGACACGCCGATTCCAGCAATTAATACCCAGAAGGAGGAAGGAAACAATTCCCGAAGCACCTCAGTACACCAGGAGCGGAAGGCACTCTCACCCGCCTTCCAGGAAGTCGGACGAGAGGAGCCGAGACAAGAGAAGTCCCAAAGGACATATCACACGAAGGACCCAGAGCACAAAGAACATCGGCATGTCCAAGGGCAGGCGCTACACAACCCATGGAGAAAGATCAAAACGGGCCCACCAGAGGCCGAAAGTAGTGTACCGAAAAGACTGAAGTCCAAAGATAGCCGAGCTCCGGGGAGGAGTAAAGAAGACTTGAGAAATTACCTCAAGAGGAAGGAACAGAATGCTGAAGCCGAGGTTACCTCACCCGACAAGCAGGACACGTTCTCGGTAGAACTGGACAAATTTGAGGCACCAAAGAGATTCAGTATGCCGAGGTTTCAAATATACGATGGTAAGTCAGACCCTAACTTCCACGTTGGATTATTCTTGAACTCAATAGCATTATACAGTAGAAACGAGCCGTTGCTCTGCAAAGTGTTCCCCTCGTCCTTTGGGGAGATTGCATCAGATTGGTTCCACAAACTGCCAAGAGGAAGCGTGAAGACTTGGGAAGGCCTGGCCGAGATGTTTGTAGCCAGGTTCATGACAAACAAGCTGCAGCCATTAAGGGTGGACGCATTGATGGCTCTGAAGATCAGCAAGGATGAAGGCCTTAGGGCCTATGCAAAAAGATACTACGAGGTGTTCAATCGAATACCCGAATGCAACCAAGAAGTGGCGGTCGTGTCTTTCAAGAACGGCCTGAAAGATGATTGTTCACTACGGAAATCTTTGGCAAAGACATTGCCAAAAAGCATGGAAGAGCTCATGGCAAGAATCGAGAAATATGCCAGAGCCGAGGAGGATACATCGGGGAATAAGGAGGTAAAAGGAAAAAGGGAACGGCTCGCCGAAGCGAGGCCGAGGTAACAACGGATTTAACAAAAGGATAGAATTGAGGAGTAAACAGGCAGTGACGACTGTGTTCCGAATCCCGGTCCACAAAGTCCTGGATCAAATCCGAAATCAACCCTATTTCAGAGCAAGCAAAGGCCCCAGGGAATACATGGGAAGGAACGTTGGTAGGCGTTGTGCTTACCACAATGAAGAGGGGCACCCAACTCAGGGCTGCAGAGCCCTAAGAGCACACTTAGAGGACTTAGTAAGGCAAGGCCATCTGAGGGACCTTGTCGATGAAGCCAGGACAAGAGAAGAACAGGCAAGATTGCCTCAAGCACCAGCAGCCCCTCCCCCAGCACAGCAACCACAGGCAGGGGACCTAGGGTGGTTAATGTAATTCACTCAAAGGTGAACGAAAACGACATACGCGGGAGACCCAAAAAGTAAAACACCTGCAGCACGTGAACCAGGTCGGACAGAAAAGACCTCGGTCTGAAGAGTGCCAAGGACCGATGATAGCCTTCACCGAAGCCGACCTAGAGATGGTCCAGCATCCGCATAATGATGCCTTGGTAGTATCCCTCCAGGTTGGGGAGTGCCAAGTGAAACGCATCCTGATAGATCAAGGCAGCTCTTGTGACATCATGTATGTTAGATGTTACAAGGAGCTGGGCCTTCACCCAGACGACATGGAGCAATCAAATGGCCCGATGGTCGGCTTCAATGGAACGCCGACGTGGCCATTGGGCGCTGCAAGCTTGGAAGTACAAGCCGGCACTAAGAAGATCAGGACAGAATTCATTGTGATTGATACACCTTCACCTTACAACATCATCTTGGGAAGGCCATGGTTGCATGCAATGGGGGCAGTTCCCTCAACGTTGCATCAACTATTGCGGTTCCCAACAGAACATGGGATTGAAGAAGTCAGAGGAGATCAACTGCAGGCAAAAAATTGCTCCATGGCAGCAATGAAAACTACCTGCAACATTCAAGAACCAGGGAAGGCAGAGATTGAAGATGAGGACATGGAGGTCCTAGATGATGTCGGCAAGGAGCCAGCCGAGAAAAGTGAAGAAACACTAAAGAAAATCCTCGTCCAGGAGGGCGATGAAGAACGCTTCTTTCTTCTCGGCTCAGGCTTAGCCGAAGAAGAAGAAAGAGAACTGGAAGCTTTTTTGAGAACAAACATAGAGGTGTTCGCCTGGACACCTTATGAAATGCCTGGCATTGACCCCGAGGTCACATGTCACAGACTGAACGTCGACAGGTCGGCCAAACCTGTAATACAACGAGCCAGAAGACCGACGTTGATGCACGTCGAAGCAGTGGAGGAAGAAGTAGATAGACTTCTGGAAGCCAGGGCCATCAGAGAAGTCAATTATCCGACATGGCTATCGAACACTGTGGTGGTAAAGAAGAAAAACGGTAAATGGAGGGTCTGCGTAGATTTTACGAGCCTGAACAAAGCCTGTCCCAAAGACAGCTTTCCTCTGCCCAAGATTGACCAGCTGGTGGATGCCACATCTGGACATGGAAGGATGAGCTTTCTGGATGCTTATAGGGGGTACCACCAGATAGCCATGTACCCCCCAGATGAGGAGAAGACAGCGTTCATCACCCCAAAAGGCCTGTACTGTTACAGAGTAATGCCTTTTGGGTTGAAAAACGCAGGAGCGACTTACCAAAGGCTGGTAACCAAGATGTTCAAACACCTGATTGGCCAAACAGTAGAAGTCTACATCGATGACATGGTCGTGAAGACCAAGGAGCCTAGGGGTCATCTGGCTGACCTAAAAGAGGTCTTTGAAATCCTCAAAACATATCGGCTCCGACTCAACGCATCAAAGTGCGCGTTTGGAGTTGGATCTGGTAAGTTCTTGGGGTACCTGGTGACAAGAAGAGGCATTGAGGCCAGCCCAGATCAGATCAAGGCCATCCTAGATTTAGAGCCCGACATCGGCAAAACAGGTACAGATGCTTACCGGAAGGGCCGCAGCCCTAAACAGGTTCATAAGCAGAAGCTCAGACAAATGTAAACCTTTCTTCAACCTGGTAAAGAAAGCCACGGATTTCCTTTGGACAGAGGAATGTGAGGCTGCGTTGACCGACCTAAAGAAGTACCTGACTACGACTCCAGTCCTCTCAACACCTGAACCTGGGGAAGAGCTGTTTTTGTACTTAGCAGTTTCAGAACACGCAGTAAGTGCGGTGTTAATCCGAGAAGAAAAAGGGGAGCAAAAGGCTGTTTACTATGTAAGCAAAACCTTGGCCAACGCAGAAACGATGTATCTACCCCTAGAGAAATTAATGCTAGCCTTAGTGATGGCTTCAAAGAAATTGAACCATTACTTTCAAGCGCACAAGATTGTAATGCTAACAGAGCACCCTTTGAAACCCTTGTTACAGCAGGGAGACTTAACTAGGAGGATAACAAGATGGGCAGAGGCCGAGAACGACAATTAAGGGCCAAGTTTTGGCCGAGTTCACCCCGGAATCCAACGAACATCAGGCTCCGTTGAGCCAAGATGAACGTTGTCCCAGCAAGCAAGGAGAATCCCAGCCAAAGGCAAAAGAACAAAGGAAGGAAAAACTCAGACCCTGCAGCATCTACATCGGCGACTCCTTCAGACTGTTTGTCGATGGAAGTTCAAACCGACAAGGAGCGGGGGAGGAGTACTACTGATATCTCCAGATGGAGAAATAATAGAACAGTCCATCCGTTTGGGGTTCAAGGCCTCAAACAATGAAGCAGAATACGAAGCATTAATTGCAGGGCTAAAGCTGGCAGCAGCAGCAGAAGCAGATGAGGTAATAGTTTTTTGTGATTCACAGCTTATTGTTAACCAGTCAACAGGAGAATTCGCAGCCAGAGACGAAAGGATGTCGGCATATGCAAAAGAGGTCATCAGATTGGCAGCCTTATTTCAGAACTGCCGACTACTCCAAGTAAGCCGAGATGATAACAGCCACGCCGACGCGTTGGCCAACCTGGCAAGTTCAATGCAGACTGGAAAAACAAGGACAATTATGATTGACTATATGTCGGGCCCGAGCATAGAACCACAGAACACAGAGCAGGAAGCAATGTGTGTGGACATGGGGCCAAGCTGGATGGATGCAATTGTTGCATTCCTGAAAGAAGGAAAGCTGCCAGAAGACCGCAAGGAGGCACATAAGGTCAGATTGAAGTCGGCAAGATTCAGTCTCACAGCGGACGGACATCTCTACAGAAGGTCATTCACTGGACCCCTCTTAAGGTGCGTACACCCTTTGCAGGTTGAAGATTTTTTATATGAAATTCATGAAGGAGTTTGTGGAAGCCACGCTGGAGGCAGATCACTAGCTCACAGGGCCATTACCCAGGGGTATTGGTGGCCCTACATGCAAAAAGATGCAGAAGCATACGTGAAGAAGTGCGAACAATGCCAAAGGTTTGCACCTTTGATACACCAGCCAGCTGCTGACCTGAATCCAGTATCCAGCCCTTGGCCGTTTGCCCAGTGGGGCATGGATCTTGTTGGACAACTTCCCCAGGCAACTGGGCAGAGAAAATACTTGCTGGTAGCAACAGATTACTTCACGAAGTGGATAGAGGCAGAACCTCTTGCCAAAATCCGAGATGTGGACGTCAAGAACTTCATATGGAGAAACATCATCACCAGATTTGGCATTCCAAGAGCCATAGTTGCCGACAACGGAACGCAGTTTGACAGCAAACTCATCAAGAACTTTTGTGCGAAATTCAAAATCAAGAATTACTTTTCAACACCAAGTTTTCCCCAAAGTAATGGGCAAGCAGAAGCATCCAACAAAGTAATTTTGGATGGAATAAAGAAGAGGCTGCAGGCAGCAAAAGGAAAGTGGGTAGACGAATTACCCAACGTGCTTTGGGCATATCGGACTACGCCGAGAAGATCAACAGGGGAATCCCCCTTTGCCATGGCTTATGGCACAGAAGCAGTCATTCCACTGGAAGTCGGCATCCCAGGGATCCGAACCCAGGGAGTTGAAAATGGGACTAATGACATACTCTTAGCCCGAGATCTGGATTTTTTGGAAGAACGAAGAGAGAAAGCTGCAATTCAGCTCGCAGCATACCAGCAACAGCTTGCCAGAGCTTACAACAAGAAGGTCAATCCAAGGGATTTTCAAGTCGGTGACTTAGTCCTGAGAAAAGTCGTCGGCAACAAGAAGGATCCCAGAGAGGGCAAGCTTGGCCCAAACTGGGAAGGACCCTACAGAATCACTTCGGTATTAGGCAATGGAGCCTACCGACTTGAAGATAATGAGGGCAAAGCATTGCCTAGACCACGGAACACTTGTAATCTGAAAATTTTCTATCATTAGATGTTCCTTGTTATTTTTTCAACGTCATCAATAAAATCATAGGAGAATTCCTCTACACTGATAAAAGATGCGCAATATTATTTCTGAATAATGAGAACCCAAGTGGAACTCAGGTTCACATTGGGGGCAAAGAGAAGAAGAATATGCTTAACACTTTGAAATTTGTAGCAATTTACAAGTTGAAGTTAAGCTGATTCCTTATCTTCACTGTTGAAATTTGTAGCAATTTACAAGTTGAAGTTAAGCTGATTCCTTATCTTCACTTGTTGAAATTTGTAGCAATTTACAAGTTGAAGTTAAGCGAGATATTCCTTATCTTCACTTGTTGAAATTTGTAGCAATTTACAAGTTAAAGTTAAGCTGATTCCTTATCTTCACTTGTTGAAATTTGTAACAATTTACAAGTTGAAGTTAAGCCGAGATTACTGTTTCTCTTGTTGAAATTTGTAGCAATTTACAAGTTGAAGTTAAGCCGAGATTACTGTTTCTCTTCGCTTGTTGAAATTTGTAGCAATTTACAAGTCGAAGTAAAGCCGAGGTTATTGCTTAAACACTTGTAGAAATTTACAAGTTGGTTAACCCGAAGAAGATGCTTAACACTTGTTGAAATTTGTAGCAATTTACAAGATGACGTTAAGCCGACATATGATCATCTGTTGAAATTTGCAGCAATTTACAGGTTGAAGTAAAAGCTAAGTATATTGTTTAAACACTTGTTGAAATTTGTAGCAATTTACAAGTAGATCATTGTTTAGCACTTGTTATAACTTGAGGAAAGTTTATAGGTTGAAATTAAAACAGTATGTGTTTTACACTTGTTGAAATAAATTATGAAAAGTTTGCAGGTCAGTATCTTGCCGAAGTAAAGCTTGTAGTTATTATACCCGAGGTATGTAACCCCGAGAAGATTGCACAAAGAAGGCAAAGTATGAAAGGCATGCAAAATATTCTAAGTATAGAATCATACAGAAGTAATCAAGAGAAAATAAAGATTGAGGCATTCAGACAATATAGTTGTAGTTTTTTATTAAAGAGGGAACAATCAAAGCGTAACTGTTCAGAAGAAGGCACATCGGCTACGTAAAAGCTCACAAAGTACAAAAGAAACGAAAGAAAAGACATATAAACTAAGATTCCTCAACAGTAGCAGTTGGTTGAGTCTGAGGTTCAAATGATTGCTGGGTCGATGCCTCGGCTGCCTTTTCTGCCACGATCTCGGCATCAATTTCGGCAAGTGTTTGATCAAGACTTTTGTCGGTTGAAGGAACGTTAGATGATGCTTGCTCAGGAGTAGCCTCCTTGACAACCTCCTCATCCTCCTCATGAGTCAAGTCTAGGACTTGATCATCCTGAAGAGGAGATTTGGTCTCATTGGCGTCTTTAGGCTTCCTTACTAAAGCCTCATCATCATCCTTATCCTCATCTTCATATTCGGACTCAGATCCGTCTTCAGCCTGACTTGGAGGTGGAGGTGGAGGGAATGGAAGAGGAATAGCTTCGGCTTTGCGCAGTGGTGAATCATCAGAGATATTGAGTTTTTTTGCCAGGGACATCCAACCAAGGGAGAAGCCCCTGTTGCATGCCTGCCTAACTTGTAATTTGTATTCCTCTGTAACGTCGGCCATTCCCTGAGCATAGGCCTTTTCGTCGGTCGCTTTGATTTCAGTCTTTAGTGGCCAAGGCCTCCTGAAGTTCCTTTTCGGCTTGGGCCTTTTTGTCCTCGGCCTCTCTCTTCTCGGCCTCGGCGACCTTCCTTATGGCCTCGGCAAATTCAGCTTTTTCCTCGGCTATCTGTTGGGCCTTAGTGGCAGCCTTGG
>JAPPVO010000029.1:163025881-163063033 GCA_030407325.1 Camellia japonica
CGGGTGTTTCTAAGCAATGGGGTGAGGGAGAGGAATGGTGTTACCCAGAATTCCTCTGAATGAACCGTACATACAATATCGTGCCTACATAAGAAAGAAACTTAACAGATACAGCAGGATAAGAATGCATATTCCAAGCAAGGTTGACAGCATGCACCATGCTAATGTGAGAAGTGCATATACAATGCAAAGATGACAAATGCATGTTCTATGCAATATCGAGAAACATATTCTATACAAGAATAATGAATGCATGTCCGATGCGGGAGTAACCAATGCATGTTCTATGCAAGATATTAAGGTGCATATTCGATGCAAGTGTAAGAAGTGCATATACAATGCAAACATGAGAAGTGCATAACAATGCAAGTGAAGATGTGCATAACAATGCAAATGAAGTGTGCATAACAATGCAGGTGTAACGTGCATAACAATGAGAGTGAAAAGGCAGTATACATATTTTGTGCACAATATTCAATGCATATTCGACGCAGTATGCTCAGTGAAGAAATGCGCATCTCGGCAAGACCGATTTAGTTGTGACCTCCGATTTACCTCTTGGAGGGATTACAATATATTTCAAAAGGATACACCTCATGCATGCCAACTGACGATGAGCTACGCATCGAAGACATGAGTTGAAAATTCCACAGAAACATTTTGAGCTGAAAAGTGGGTTCTTCTTGCACTTTCTTGATTATATTTCCAAACCGCAGTTACTACCTTTCCTTCCTGGCCATGTTCACAACTTTCCCTATTCTCTAACGGGGTGAAAGACTAGGTTGGTTTAGTATCCAGAATTGAGGTGCATACACATGCTATCTCAATCTATGGGGCTGCCATACAGATTTCAAGCCGAGGATACACCCCTGGGTATTTAAACCAGACTTTAGTCTCGGAAATTCCAAACTTTTGTGTTCTAGGCATCAGCTATTCGAACTCTAGTTTCCACTATCGCAGTTGGTCTCCTAGGAACTCATTACAAACACAGCCAAGATAACTCTGGCGGAGAATGGTACACAGGGAGAGCACTTCTGATTGCCATTCTGGCTTTGAAGCAGGCTTGATCTTGTGCTTGAGGTAGAGGCACACTCATACTTTGGAGCATTGATAAGGCCTGAAGAGGTACACCCGGAATGCAATCTCGGAACTTTTTGAAGTTGAAACAAACTCAGATGCTCCTAATTTTCCCACTTTTCTTTTGCTTTGCAGTCTGGAACCTATGTAGCTTCAGATAGGTCCTTGTTCAACTGTTCTCATATGACCTGGGTTGAACCCTGTAGTTTTATGAAAGAACAAATCCTATTTTGCACATATGTGGAGAACGACACAGCACTCTGAGCACAAAATGAATTTTTTTGAAATTGAAATGAGAAAAGGGTTCTCAACTGGGTATTGAGCCTATGACTGACCACAGCCAAAACGACTCAACAAAGAGGAAGACAAGGTAAAACAACCTAAACACATCTATTGACACTCAAAATATCTCAAAACAAAAATCAAGACAAACAAAACACGCACACACAACACTCAGATGTGTTCCAATGGCAAGAGACCTCTCAGTTCGCGAGGAGCCAGTTTCTTCGGGTATTGTTTCCCACCCTTTCTTATTTGTGATTCTCACATCACTCTGGCACTCAATCTCTAGTTTTCTGAAAAACCCTTTTCTCACTTTTTCTCTCAGCGCACATCTCTCTATTCTTCAATCTCTCATTTTTTTATCCCTCTTCTGGGTGGTTAACGGATAAGCAGAAAGTTGTGGGCTCTTGCCCTTAGCATTCCGCTAGATTCTTCTTCTTCTGCTCACAACAGTGAACTTTCCCACAGAGGGATTATGCTACAACTGGGTGTGTAGCAAATCTGTAGCTGACAATCGGTTGATGACGCCCTTGGCCAGTTCAGATGTGACCAGACCTTTTCGAATAAGGGAGTGGAATATCCTGCTCCTTTTCCAGTTCGTGTTTCGCACTTGACTTGATACCTCGTTGCGCGGAGGATGAGAGAGCTTTCGGCCCATTGCTGTTAGCTTCAGTTGTCATCTTTTTTGGTAGGTAGAGTGCCCTTTCTGGCAAGCATGTTGACAATGGGGAAAATACAGAACACCTGACTCAGTCGTGCCCTTAGTTCATCATTTTGATCATTTTTTTTTTTTGGCTTCTACTAAAACAATTTTAATCAATATGAGAGTTAGATTAATATGTTTGTTCGATTTTCTGATTTGAAATCATGCAAGTCAGGTTGTGAACACTGAAAATTTTCCTTTTTTGGGTCCAAGAAATGGTCCAGTTCTGGAAAAATGGAATAATTTTCGAGAGAAAATTAGTCAACCTCATTAAAAATTCTCAAAAACTATTTTTACAAATGGCCACTGCTCGACCGACGCAGAATTTACTCTTGAGATGCACAACCTCAAATCCAAAACAATGGAAAATTACCCCTTGTCTAAATGGTATGGCATGACACCAAATCTAGCAACGAAAAGTTGCCCCTCGTTTGAATGACAACTCACGGCAACGGAAAGTTGTCCCTTGTCTGGATAGCGCCGTAGCATACTGTAACCCGCTCTCATAATGAAGATCACAACCGAACTCTTGGATAAAGAAGCAACAAAGATGACCCGTTCAATCTCATGGACAGGACAGTTGAATTTGCAGTGTTTTACGGCTGGACTTCAGAATGAAGTTGCCTACGTATCCACAGATGGGAATCAAGCCTTACGTAGTTCGAGGTTAAGGTACACTCGGGTATTTAACCTCTCCTTTTGCGCTCTAACTTTTGCCAAGGCCACCCTTTCGGGTTTTCAACCTTGCGAGCTCTGTTTTTCTTTTCTTTTCATTTCTTTTCTTCTTTTTCATCTTTTCTTTTCATTTTCTTTATTTTTCTTCTTTTCTTTTTTCATTCTTTGCATTTTTTCTTTTTTGTTCTTTTTCTTCTTTTTCTTGCTCTAACTTTTGCCTGGGTCGCCCTTCCGGGTTTTCGGCCCAGTGAGCCTCTTAAGGGTCTAAAGTGTAAGAAGTCCATGTTAAATGGTCGTAGGATCTCGAATCCATCTGAATCCAAGAGAATGGCTGCTGTTTGCTGATGATGTAGGAGTCCATCCAACCGGGTCTGAATTGCCCCCAGTGTTGTGGATAGGAACTCAGTTGTCTTTCAGCAATACTTTCTTCTTTCCTCGCTTCTGGGATTTGGCATTCTTGCTGATCTTCGTTAGCTTGAAAAATGTCTCAATTTTTGACTCGTCGAGCACATCTGACATTTTTTGCTCCTAGTTCAAGGGCTGTTTCTTATCCAGCTTTGCAAGCTTTCTTTTGATCATATCTGACCTTCTTACCCCTAGTTCGAGGGCTGCTTCGAATCTGGCCTGACGGGCCTCCTTTGTGGTTGACCATTGAACATTCTGAATCCAAGTTCAAGGTTTGAAAAAAAAAGGGGTTGAGTCTTGAGGCTGAGAGTGATCCTATGTTGCACAATCTCAAGAGCGATTCCACACAGGTCTTCGCAGGATCGCGCAAAACATTTTTTGAAATCTTTTAAAAAAGCAACTAGTCGCTTGCGCCGAAGACAATGTAGAACCAATCTGGATCAAGCCAGAATCCTTCTCAGTACTTATATTAACAAGCATGATCTTATTCATTAAGGGCTTAGCACGCCTCTCTTTCTCTCAATTGATCAAATTTTTACAAATCCCGAAGAATTCCTTCCTCTTTGTTTTCATCACAGTGTTCAAAAAGTTTTGAAAAACTTAGGTCAATGCAATGATTTAAAGGCACAGAAAAGTAGGTGAAAAGCACTGCTGTTTCATTCAAAACTTCTGGCACAACTGGCTCAAGGCAGAAACAAACACAGAAGCGTGAAAATCACTGTTGTTTCATTCAGATCTTCTGGCACAACTGGCTCCAAGGCAGAAACAGACTCAAAAGAAAGAGTGTAAAAGACAAACACAAAACAAGATGGTGATGTCCGAGGTAACACCCCCAAAATCACCCAACTCTAACATAACAGGGCTGACTCGATACAACAAGACAGACTCAACTGACTCAGTACAAAAAGACTGACTCAATACAACACAACAAAACTGACCCAACACCCAAGTCAGAAAGTAAAATTAACAACATTTGCACATTGCTCAAAACAGTGCATGCCATCCCCATATCTGGAGTAAACTGAGAGCCATCAACAGGCGGTTCATCCCCTGATCACATAATCACATTATCCCCCAAGTTCATTGGCCTAGTGCCGATAGACTTTGCAGGACTTGGTGCGGCGATGACCTTGTTATCAATCAAATCTTGTATTTCGTGGCAAAGATGAAAACACATGTCAGTGTCATGGCCGGCTTGTTGATGAAAGGCACAGTACTTAGCCGGGTTGTGGGAGAGAGGAAGTTTATTTGGTAATGGCCGTAACTCCAGGGGCTTCAGATGCCCCTTTTTGATCAGGACCCTTAGGGCCGTTGACAGAGACATGTACAGTGGGGTGAACACCCTCTGGCCCCGAGGTGGGTATTTGGTAGGTTGTGAGCTGGTTGTGTTGGATGTACCGGTGAAAGGGTCGGTAGGTGTTGACTGGGTTTGTCGATCTCTTCCGAGTGTAGGACTGGAACTGAAAGGGGTCTTTCTGGTACAACATCCCTTGTCTTGGCTTGCCCCTTGATTCAAACTGCTCTCATCCTGACTAGCAAAAGTGTCATCCACAATCTTTGCAACAACTACAATCACTTGTTGTTTGTTCAGCCCTTCGGCTTTCAAAGCCCCAACAGCCCACTGAAGATGTTCATGGGGACCAATGCCTGCCTCGGCCTTTCTCTCGCCACTTGCTTCCACTTTACCAAGGGATTGGGTCGCTATATCAGAGCGAAGCCCGGTTGTTGCTGACGTGCTACCACCCAGATCTGAGATGGCTTCAGGTTGGCCCTTTTCAATTGCAGCTTGCCCCAAGATTGAGGAGCCTTTTGGATTGAAACTGTTGGCCCGGGATGCGGTTGATGATGGAGCCAAAATTCCAAAGGCTAGATCTGCTACAATGCTCTGAAGATCTTCAATCATTTTCATCAGCTCAGAAATAGTGGGTTCAGGGGTTTGGATGATTGAGGTTCAGGTGCACCCATCATGCATAAGTCCATGCTGACTGGAATGAACACCTCAAGCTTGGATAGATGGGCTTGGGTGATGTATATACTGGGGTCAAACGGGTTAGCCGTTGTTTGGATGAAGTTTACCTGCCTAAGTGGAGGGTTTTGATTGACACTTGGTTTTTCTGGAGGTGCTATTACCTGGTTGTCAATGAGATCTTGAATCTCATGATGTAGTCTGAGGCAAAAGTCGATATCATGACCTTGCTGTTGATGGAAGCCAGGTCATGCTTTGGAGGGAGAGGATCGGGTAGAGGCCGTTGTTCTAACGGTTTCAGATGTCCTTTCCTGAGTAGGACCCCTAGAGCTTTAGACAAAGGCATATAGAGTGGGGTGAAAACCCTTTTGCCTCGGGGTAGATAGTTCGAAGTTTGGGGGTTTGAAGTGGAAGTACCAGCAAAGGGATTGGTTGTTTGAAGTGGTGGTAGTGACCATGCCCACATCGGAAGTCCTGGCAACTGCAGCATTACTCGTGCCTGCATTCGTACTGCGGGAAAATGCCCTCTTGGGCTGCTCTCTGTCGTGGTCAATCAGACCCTGCTTCATGGCATCCTCGATCTGTACCCCAATCTCGTGTAAATCCGCAAAGGTGGGAAGGGGTAAGAGAATCATCTTTTGCATCAGCTTGGGTTGGAAGGTTACGCACAACCATCCGTATTTGATCCTTGTCGACTGGCCTAATGGTCATCATAGAAGCCTTGGCCTCCAACGGGTTACAAAGTCGGAGAAGCCCTTATTCGGCTCCTGTCTAGTTGTCTCGAGATCACGAGTTGTGATCTTGATCTGTGTATTGTAGAAGTATTAAGCTATAAAGGCCTCAGCCATCTCCTCCCAGGTTCTCTTGATAGAGTCCTCCAGCTTTGCGTACCAAATAGCCGCAACACCCGACAGGGTCCGGCCGAAGAGGGAAAGCTTTTGCAATCTGGAGACGCCCATTGGCCTTAGGATATCTGAGAACAACCGCAGGTGTACCATGGGATCCCCAAAACCATCAAAGCGGTCTATATACGGCATCTTGAACCGGTCTGGCAAAGTCACCGCCGAATCGGTGTACCCATCCTCTATGTCCGGAATGGAATTCACACCTTGAGCTCTTTTGAACACCTTTTCTAGCTTGCTCACTTTCAGTGCGGTCGGGTCTATCTCAGATTCAAATGGTGTATCTGTTGAGAAGGCCGGTGTCTTTGAAATTTGCGGTAGAGCTGGCGGCGGGGCTGGCCCTATTGAAACGTCTGTATCTTCTAGAACGTTTGTAGTATCCCCGAGTGGTGGAACTCTAGGTGAGGGTAGGGATGGGGGTGGATGCAAAGCAGATGCTCCGACTTGTTATGGTTGCGGTTGCTATTGTTGCTGACGTCTGGCAATCAACTCTGTTTGCTGGGCTACAACCTCAGCCTTACTAGTGGCAAATTCTGCTTGACGCGCGGCAAATTCTGCCTGGGGGGCAGCATCCCGCTGCATGGCTTGCATGGTCCCTTAGAGCTGACGCATCACGTCCTCTATTTCAACTGTAAAGTGTGGATCTGACTGAGCCGGTATATGTTCCTCTCTATGGGAGAAACAGAACTCTTATCCCTACTGTGCACAGGTGGAATAGACAAAGACCTCCGAACTGGTAACCACTGTACTAGCGATCTGTGCCTAACTGGCCTTTCTCTGCCTTACCACTGGCGAAGGAAACATTGGCTGCTCTTGAACTGAATCTCCGACCTGACAAAGTCTATCAACACAAGTCCGGTGTACCTGGGGGATATCGGAGCCTTCTGAAGCTATGGTTCCAATTCTACCTAGCAAAAGAGAAAATAGACAGCATCTTAGCCTGGTTTCACAATAGTGGATACGATCACGACTAGATGATTATGCTCTCTACCAAATTCTGCCCAAAAGTCTGCCTGTAAACTGATACCCTCAAGTAAAACTGATTTCCCCAGAATACTGATGCCCGCAGGCCTGATACCCAGACTTGCAAACTGATATATACAACCTGTAGAGACACATTCTGACAACACATATCAAGCAAGTAAGAGCCAAAACACCCCTATGGTGGGGTAGGGTTTCCCTGTCCTATTTTGTCAGGAGCTAAGGTTTCACTACGCACACAGCGACTTCAAACAACCTACAATCGGG
Source organism: Camellia japonica (assembly GCA_030407325.1). Taxonomy (NCBI): domain Eukaryota; kingdom Viridiplantae; phylum Streptophyta; class Magnoliopsida; order Ericales; family Theaceae; genus Camellia; species Camellia japonica. The sequence continues at coordinate 163,033,140 of JAPPVO010000029.1, forward strand.
TAAGCAACCTGTCCTAGTTTGGAATGGTCACTACAGTTTCCGATATTCAATAGGTCGAATGGTTAAAAAGGGTGCCTCCGTAAAAACCAAGGTTTGTGTTCCCGTCGTGGCAGAGCCCGTAACCGGTCAGCCTTATGGCACGCTTCTCAAAGCAAGCCTCCGGCAAACCGTTCAGGAATAGCAGACAGCAAACACTGTGACTTAGGCGCACCAATTCAAATGCAATGCAAAGAAAACACATAAGTGTAGTCAAAACAACATATCATGAGTTAGAGTCAAGTTCTCTAAATCCCTAACAGAGTCGCCAGAAACTGTAGACCGCCCGGAACTCCGCTCCGCGCGCGAGGGCATGAATTGTTATTCTTAGCTACCATAGTTTGGACTCATGTCACGGTTCTGAATCTAATCTCACAAAGTGCAATGTAAGACTGATAAATCACCAAAGAGTTAGAATCTAGCAAATCGTTTTGGAAAACTGATTTTAATCAAAAAAAAGCGCCAAACATGGACTGCTTTGCCAGATTTCAGAGTCGCCACCTAAATATTTTGTTTTGGAGAAATTTAGGAAACCCTGACTCGTGTCTAAGGCCACGTTGTAACAGCGCCCGCGTGGGACCTCGCTACAGTTCGGACTCCCTTTGGGTTACGGTTCTAAATCTGAACCAAAGAGTCCACATCCGGCAAATTGTTTTGAGAAAACAGATTTTTTGAAAAGTAGTGCCAAACATGGACTGCTTTGCCAGATTACAGAGTCGCCACCTAAATATTTTAAAATGGGAAATTTAGGAAACCCTGACTCGGTGCCGAAGGCCACGTGTCCGTCATCACCAAATGTCTCGGCTCGGGAGCTTGGGTACGATCGGGGAAGGTCAGCTATGAGCACCCCCTTTCGCCCGGTCCGAAGACCGGCCTCTACTAACCGTGATATCCGATTTTGAAAACATTACATGCTCTTATACCGGTTATTAGCCTAGAATTACTATGTTATGCGCACAGCAAACAAGTATAGACTAGATCGCCTAACTTGGAAATAAGCATTGCATATCCGTTTTGTTTGGAAAATAGTTTGAAATTGCTACTCGCGGGTAGGCTAAAACACGGATTTCAATGAGTATTCCCAACTCAAGTAATCCAACCTCCACCCACAGGCATTCAAACAGTTTATAACACATAAGCATTTAGCCGCATGGCAATCATACCGTCATGGCAAACATTCACACGCATGCGATATGCTAAAGCGCAAAAACTTACATCGTACTCCGTGCCAGAAACAATAACCCGGTTAGCAAACATGCATGACCTAGTTCATGTTAAGTGGCTAATGCGACACAAGCATAGATGCAATCTAGAGTAGGCTCGGCTAACCCTAAACATGGCATATGAAGTGCGCGAATAGCACGTATTCAATTTGGAATTGAAAATTGCAATGCGGTTTGTATGATGTACCGAGCCCGGTGCATGTAAACAAATGCATGAATGCACGCATGCATTGCATAAGGTATGCTAAAATAGAGGTGCCCTAATCTACCATCGTAAGCAGGTAAATAAAAGGGATAGAAAGAAATGGGGGTTTGGAAGACATACACCCACTCACACACACTTATTACAATTTTGCCCTCGCTCGGAGGGACCAAAAATAATAATACAGTCCAAAGAATAAATGAATGAATTATTACAAAATTCTAATTACTAAAATTAAATCAAGTAAATAAAAGAAAGGAGGCCTCAGCCCTGCCTCGGGATGCACGAATGATGCATGCTCGTTGCGACTTGCCCAGAAAAGCCTACACCGTGCCACTGCCGCCTCTGTTTTTTTTACTGTCCTGCCTCTCCAAAAATTCCCAGAGTCCCAGAATACCTTCCTTGTGTTCTTCTGAGTGCCACCGGCTGGAGGAAACTTCCACCGGCTGCTTGTGGTGGCCACCGGCTGCAAAAAGATCTATCGGCCAGACATACAGTGCCGGTCAGCACTCTTTCCTGCCGGTCGGCACAAAATTCCTGCAGAAGACAGTTTGACAGCAACAGCAGGCAGCAGTGCATGGTATTGGATTTTTGAGCATATTTATGCACGGCCAATGTTTCCTATCATGAATGGGACTCAAGGAAACATGGCTCTTGGTTCTAGGGCTATCAATTGTGCACCTTGGTGCATGATAGCCTAAGATACCAAGGTTGCATTTCAATGTCAATGCATGCAAACAAACAAATGAAATCCAAGGCCTTATCATGGGGATCAAAGGTCTTGGTGACTAAAAGTTGAGACAAGTTACACCACTTAAAGTGTGAACTCATCTCAACCTTTATGCTTGGCTTGACAACCCCAAGCCAAGCCATGGAATGCATGCATGCAACATACCTCAAATGAATGCAACATGAGGATTAGAATGCAAACACACCAAGTGCTTTAAACAACTATCATATTAAGCATGCAAAATGCTAGAGTGCTCAAGGTGCTAATATGATGGAAACTAGGCCAATTATGCAATAGAGTTAGAATGTGACAAAACCTCATCAATCAATCATGCAACCAACATGATGCAAGGATGCAATGATGGACTTAACTTCAATGGGGCAGCCCTCAAACCACCCCAAAACAGTGGCAAAACAAGCCATAAATGGTGACCAAAATGCTATATAAACATGCAAGTTCATGGGCTTAAACCTAAGGCACCAAAAGAGCATCTTACTACCACTAACACAACCACTCATGGCATGAATCTAACAACCAAAAACAGACTTTTATCATGTAAAATGACACCCAAATCCCCTCACATAGCACCCCCAAAATGCGTTAAGCATACAAGCATGCATAAGGCCTATTCTTAGGCACAAAAGGACACACCCTTGGAGCATGAAAATAGTCACATATGTAAACATACACACATGATTTATGGACTGAAATAAGGTCACAAATGATGCCAAATCATGAGGATGATCAAGGTTGAACATGCTAGGAACCAAAATGCATAAGGCTTACAAGCCTAAAATGCAAAGCAACCATGTCAAGCACACTATACATGGCAAAATCAATGGCTTACAACTCTTATACATGGTAATATAATGCTAATACCCTCATAGAACCAAGCTAAGATGTGCAAGAAACATGGCCTAAATGCATGACATGCTTTTAGGCATAAAAGAGCATTTCAAAGCAAGTATGAGAGGCATGCTAGAGGCCACAAATCCGACCCAAAACAGAGGTTAAACATGCTCCAAAACACTTAAAAAAACTCTGAAATCAAGCCAAATGCAAGCATGCACACATGCTACCTCATGAGCCAAAAATGGAGGCCAAAGAGGGACAAAGGGGAGAGGGGTATCCCTCCCCTATTTGAGACTTGAAACCAACTTCCTCACCACTGAAAACACACTAGTTTTCAGCGGTGAGAAGACCAAACACACCAAGTAAAAATATGCTCAAAGTAAAGGCACAAAAAGAGACCAAAACAAGGCCTAAAGAGTGAGGCTTCACTCAAATACAAAAGTGACCTTAATGAAAGTTCTTGAGCAAGTAAAAACAAGGTTTTTTTTATGTTAAACACAAATCCAAAATCACAAAGCAAAAGGGGTAGAAAGTAGTTGCAAGAATGGGGAATCTAAAGTAATGTTCTTACCCTTGAAGATCCTTTGAAGAACAAAAGGTCCAACCCTCTTTGATTGATCAAAATCAGTCCAAGATCACACAAAACAAACCTCCAAGCCTCCTAATCTCGGATTAAGGTGTAGTAGTGTGTGTAAAGGTGCAAAAATGAGGTAAAACCACACTTTTTGGGCCTAAAACACACACACAAGGATGATAGATATGGAAGTATAGATATATGGATGTATATCAGAGATATGTGTGTAAGCTCTGGTTTTTTAGGTCTAAAGTGGCCAACCTTGATCAAAGGGAGAGAAGGCTTGCTTATATAGACAAAATAAGGCTCTTAACTTAATGGCTAAGCAAAGAGAGGGGGGTTCAAGAGGGGCAAGAGGGTCTTGGCTTCCAAGGGAAGCTAAGACAGCTGGCCAGCTTCTCCAAGAAGCTTGGCCAAGGGTTCAACCTTCTAGAAGGTTTATGGGGTTCAAGGGTGCAAAAGGTGCAAACCCGGGCATGGGGAGTGGTTATAGTGCATTCCAGCTGTCACAGCTGGGATGCACCATCCCTGGGGTGCAAAGAGGTCACACCGGCCAGCCAAAACAGTCACCGGCACAAAAAAGTGCCAGTCGGCGAATACAGTGCCGACCGGCCAAAAGTTTTGAGAAATAAGTGCCGGTGGCCACTAGGGGTGCCGGTGGAGGGTGGGGAAGCCGGTGGGCTTCAGGGATGGCTAACAAGCCTCTCCCTACCCTTGAAGGCAAAAACACAAGTGTTTGGTGCCAAAACCGAACACGAAGCAGTCGAGTCAAGAGGTCCTGAGACGAGGCGCGCTGCCGAGGCCTCCGGGAACTCGAGACGAACACAATCATGGATAATCACCGGGTGTCCAAGCAGTGACGTCCAAGTCTTGAGGACGGTCAAAAATGGGGTGTCTACATACGTGTCCGTCATTACCAAAGTTGCATTGGCTTGGGAACTTGGGTACGAGAGGGGAAGGTCATGAAATGAGCACACCCGCTCACCCGATCAAAGGATCGGCCTTTATTAACATGATATGTGTTTTTGAAAACACATACGCTCTTATTCCGGTTATTAATCTAGCATTACTATGTGATGCGCACAGCATACAAGTATAGACTAAATCGCTCGAGTTGGAACAAATCATCTCATGTTTGTTTGTTTGAAAATGGTTTTGAAAGTGCTACTTGCAAGTAGGCTAAGACATGGATTTGCCACCCTCAAGTGGGCTTAAAAAACATGATTTTGCCACTTCAAGTGGGCTTAAAACGCACATTCATCGAGTTGTTCCAATTCAGGCAATCAAACCTCCACCCACAGGCATTCAAGCAGTTATAGTAGTTAAGCACATAGCCTCATGGCAAGCATGCTATCATGGCAATCACTTACATGCATGCAAGGATGCTAAAGCGTAAAAGCTTATCTAGTACTTCGAGCCAAAACAAAAGCTATGTTAGAAATCAATGCATGATCCTAGCTATGTTAAGAATGTCTAATGCAACACATGCGAAATGTGACTAAGATAGGCTTGGCTATTCTAAGATGTCATGTGAATGCGACTAGATAACATGTATTCAAATTGGTATTGAAATACAATACAGTTAGTATGATGCACCGAGCCTGGTGCATGCAAGATAGATGAATGAATGCAAACATGCGAAGCATAAGTATGCTAATTGAAACATGCCCTAAAACTAACCATCAAAAGCTGGTAAATAAAAGGGAGAAAGACGTGGGGTTGGAAGACATGCATCACACACACGAACACTTATTACAAAGTTCGCCCTCTCGTTGGAGGGTCCGAATAATGAGCTAACTGGCTAATTCTAAGCTAATTAAACTAACTAATCTAATTAATCTAATTAAACTAGTTATTACACAACAAATTGAATGACTAGCTACAATTAATTATTACATAACTTTAATTAATTAACAAATTAACTAAGTTAGCAACTAACTAAACATGTAAACTATATGCAGTAGGCTACCTCAGCTCTGCCTTGAACGATAAGGGATGCATGCTCGGTCGCTTCACTCGGAAATCCATCGATATGCCCCAACTTGCCTCTGTTTGCATTTGATTTCAGAACACTACAAGAGCCTCCAGATAATTTCTACTCCACCATGGAGACTTCCAAGAGCATGGCTGACCACTTTTTGGTGGTGTAGACCACCTGCCGACCACCCAAACTTGCTACAGACCATAAAAAGTGGTCGGCCAGCCACTTTTTCTAGTCTGCCGACCAGAAAATCCTGCCAAACTCCATTTTACTACAACAGAAAACAAGAAGGGGCATAGCAGTGTATTTGCAAGATATGTGTGCATGGCCACCCTCCCTATCATTTCTTAAGCTCAAGGGAGTGCGGTTCTTGACTCTCGGGCCACCAACCGAGCATCGCAATGCACGATGGCCGAGAAGTCGAAATTGCACATTTCAATTTAAATGAATGCACAAATAACACATAAGAGCCTTAACCTCTATCATGCAAAATCAAGAGGGTCGCGCGACCGAGAACTGAGACACGTTTCATCACTTCAAGTATGAAATGTCCCTCGTTTCTCGTATTTGGATCAAGGCCCGATCCAAACACAATGCAATGCATGCAATATGCTAAACCTATCAATGCTAATGGCATGCAAACAATGCTAATGCAACATGAGCATACAAACACCATGCAATGAAACATGCGACCACAATGCAAGGTAACAACATGCAATGCTATGTAACAACATGCAAACAACATGCTCTTCTATGAGTGCTAGAATGGCATGCTCAAGATTCTATCATGCAAACAATGCATGCATGGCAAACTTAAAAGCTAAGGCCTCAAGGCAAATGAAGTGCATCATACATAAAGCATGCAAGACAATGCTCAAATGGCCAAACCAAACATGGACAGACCTGAGGTACTTCAAAACAATGGCCAAAACTCAACAAAACCTAGGCACAAAGAGCATGGAATGCACATTCAACTCATGGCTCGTAAGTAAGGCATAAAGGCACAACTCTTAGACGCAATTAAAGAGTGACATGCATGCGAATATGACAATGCTATATGCTCTGAAATGAAGTGTTAAATGATGCCAAATCATCTAAACAATACAAATGAGGCATGCTAGAAGGCCTAGAGCATAAGGCTAGTTAAGAGCAATACACAAGGAGCATGCAATACTAAGCTTAAACCACTAAACCAAGTTAAGGGTCAAGAACATGCTGAAATGGAGCTCAAGAGCTTAGGCAAACATGTATACACAATGGCTCACTTTTAAGGCATAAAGCACAACTCACCAAAAGCATTGAAATAGTGAAACATGAAAGAGTATGGCCACATTACACACACTGAAATCATGTTAGAGATGAGGCCAAGGCATGCAAACAACTCGAGTAAGTCATCTTAGAGACCATGAAACTCAAAGCTAGTGAGCAAAAGTGCACTAAGGCTATACGACGCAAGGCATGCATGACCCAAAGCACTTAAAACAGAGCTTAAGCATGGCAAAATATGGACAAAATCATGCTGGAGTGTAGTCAAAATAGGCTAGAATGATGGTCCAAAGTATAGAGCATGTTAGGCTAGCAATGTAGAATTACACTACAAGTGTATGAAGCACTCAAGAGACAACAAAACCAACCAAAAATAGAGTCATATCTGGTCCCAAAAGTCACAAAAACAAGCTTAAACAAAGCCACAAAGAAGTGTAAAAACGTGCTCATTTGATAGGCCCTCTATGCATACAAACAAGACAAGAGGAGAGGGGACCACCCCCTCTCATTTCAGACCTCAAAATCACATTTCTACCACTAAAAATCCACTGAATTTCAGTGGTTAAAAGGCCAAGAGAAGGTGATCTCAAAGGCTTAAAGAGATGGCTCAAAACAAGGTAAAATAAGGCATAAAAGGGGGGTAGACCACCCCCAACACTAAAGAGGCCTTAAACAAGCATATCAAACACTGGAAAATAAAGCTTTTTTCAGTTGAAAACTAAGCCAAACAAAGCATGCAAAGATGGCTAAAAGAGTAACCAAAACAAAGCTTAAAAATGGGAAAATGGGTTACCCTTGAAGCACTGCAACGACAGCAACTTTTTTAGCCCAAAACCAGCTTTTATGACCCAAATACCACCTTCAAGAATCTCAACTCAGAGATGGTGGAGTGTGGCTAGGAGTTATAGTGAAAAAGTGAAGAAACAACACACTTTAAGACACCAATATAGTCTATAGAGATAGAGAGGAATATAGAGAGGGAGATTTATGTATCTCTCTAATGAAGTTTTTCTGAACCTAGAAAAGGGAGAGAGAGCCTCCCTCTTATGGAACTCCAAGCTTTAAGCTTCTTGGAGAAGCTAGAAGCTTGGTTAAATCCCTCCATACATGGAGGATGCAATCTGTGCTCTCCAGCTGGCACAGCTGGCATCCACAAACTCTGCAGAAAATGCAAGAAAGCTGCCGACCACTTGAAGTGGTCGGCCAGCTACTAACACTGGTTGGCTGACCAGTTAAAGTGGTCTCCAAGGAGACAAAGTGGTCGGCCAGGGGGAGGGGTGGTCTGCACACAAAAATCAAGGTGATGGCATGGTGGGAGACCACTTTTGGTGGTCCAAAGACCACCAAGACCAATTAGCCGACCAGAAAACTGGCTGGCGGGGAAGAAAAGTGGTTTTCGAGGAGAGAAACTGGTCTCCAACCCTCATTCCACTCTCCAAGCAAGGAAAACAAGGTTTGTGCCAAAAACAAACCAAAAAGGATGCAAGACAAGAGTCTGGGGGTCGAGGCGTGCAGCCGGAAGCCTCGAAAACTAGTCTATGAGCACCGAAAGTGGTCTAAGTGGGAAAAGTGGTCTACAACCACAAAAAATAGTCTCCAAGACCTCTGTGTCCCTCTAGACCAGGGCAACAAGGTGTGGTTCGAAAACCAGGCCAAAAGGAGAACGGTAAGCAGTACCGAGACAAGGCGCGCGGCCAAAGGCTCCGAAAACCAAAAACTAGTCTCCAAGAGGGAAAAGTGGTCTACAGACCTCTCTCTCCCTCCAGGGAAGGTCAACAAGGCTTGGTCCATAAACTGAGCCAAAACACAAAGAGTTCAGAGGCCCGGAGGCAAGGCACTCAGCCGAAAACTCCGGAAACTCGAAACGAGCACAAACATGCGCGATCACCGAGCGCTCAATCGATGACGTCTGAGTCTTAAAGTCGGTCAAAAATGGGGTGTATACACTAGGCAATGCCTCTCAATTGAGGTATATTGCGACTCGGCACCATTGAATTTGCGACTGATGTAATAGACTGGCTTCTTAATGCCATCTATGTCTTGGACAAATAGGGCTCCAATAGACCATGGAGTAGAGGTCAGGTATAGTAGCAGAGGCTTTTTAGGTTGTGGGGAAATCATTGTAAGTGGGGAGGTAAGTGCTTGCTTCACCATATCAAATGCCTGTTGGTATTCTTGCAACCATTCAAACTTGTGATTCCCTTTCAGCGGTGTCCCAAAGGGGAAGGTTATCTCAGCAAGAGCTGGAATAATCCTCCTGAGGTATGACACTTTGCTTAGGAATTTCTTCAGAGCTTTTTGAGAATGTAGTAGAGGCATCTCCATGATTGACTTGATCTTGTCCCCATCTACTTCAATCCCCCGCTGGTGTACAAGGAAGCCAAGGAACGTGCCAGCGGTAACTCCAAAGGCACACTTGAGAGGGTTCATCTTGAGGCAGAATTTGCGGCAACGCTGAAAAACCTTTTCCAAGTCGCAGAGGTGGCGGTTTGCCTTAGTAGACTTGACCACCAGATCATCCACATATACTTCCACTTCGTGGTGCAACATGTCATGGAACACTGCAGTCATAGCCCGTTGGTAGGTTGCCTCTGCGTTTTTTAAACTGAAAGGCATCACCGTATAGAAAAAATTTCCCAAGGGCGTTCTGAAAGCTGTCTTTTCTGCATCTTCTGGTGCCATTTTGATCTGGTTATAGCCACTGAACCCATCCATGAAAGAGAACATCTGATGGCCCGCAGTTGAATCAACAAGTGTATCGACATGGGGTAATGGAAACTCATCTTTCGGGCAAGCCTTATTCAGGTCACGAAATTCTATGCAGACTATGATCTGACCATTCTTTTTCTGCACAGGAACAATATTTGCTAGCCAAGTTGGATATTGTATAGGCTCAATGAACTTGGCCCTCTGCAACTTTTCTACCTCTGCTTTAATCTTTGCTTCAAGATCAGGGTGATACTTTCGAGCGTACTGCTTGATCGATTTAGAGTTGGGAAAAGTGTCCAGATGATGAGTGATGAAGGATGGGTCAAGACCAGGCATCTCATCATATGTCCAAGCAAAGACATCACTGTATTGTTTTAGTAGTGTTATCAATTATGCCTTAGCTGCTGGAGCCATTGTATTACTGACAAACACCGGCTTGCTCTGTCCAGGTGAGTCATTGAGTTTGACCTCAACAAGTTCCTCCTACTGGGGTTTAGGCCTATCTTGCATGCATTCAGGGATAGGCTCAAGCGTTTTCACTAACCCCTCTTGGGACTCATCACCATCACATTTATTTGTCTCGGGGCCTTCCTCCCAAGGTATGAAGTCTGGCCCCCAAGACCGTCATAGGTAGTAAACTGTCTTGCCGCCCTCGCGCACCTTGACAATTTTGGGCAGAGGACTTGTGGATCAGCTGCTTCTTTTCTATCCACTGCTTTCTGGAGCAACCTCTGCATCTCGAATGTTTTCCCACTTCAACAATTTTGGCCCTGCAATTTTACCAGTCCTTGAAGTTTCATCCGTTAACAACTCAGTAAAGAAAACTGCATTTGAATAGTATGCCTCTTCCACTCTAAATGGCTTTTCAAACCCATTTATGGTAACTGTGCGTTTTCCCAATTTTGCCTTCACACATTGGTGATAGCTAGATGGGATAGCCCCATATCGGTGCATCCAAGCTCTGCCAAGTATCATGTAGTAATTCGTATCTGCTTCAATCACATGGAATTTAGTCGCGGAACAAATCTCGCCAACTGCTAAGTCCACTACAACATGGCCCTTAGTGACCTTTTTCTTACCACCAAAACCGGTTACAGTAATGGGTTAGCGAACCATTCTAGGCTCCGGGATGCCAGCCTTTGCGAAGGTGTCAGCGGTAATGATATTTATGGATGTCCCACCATCGAGGAAAGCACGCTTGAACTCCACATCATTGATATAAGCTATGACAAAAAGAGGACGGTTATGGGGAAATGGGTATGCTCTGTCGGCCTCTGAAAAGGTAATGGCCCCATAATCTTCCTGGATGCGCCGAGGCACATATTCCTTGGCCTCAGCAACTTCAGCATGGTGCACTTCAGAGATGCTGATGAGAGCCTTTGTTGCTTTCATCCTGGCGGCTTGGCTCAGCCCCAATTGGTCAAAGAATGTGCGAAACTTAACAGAATTTTGCAAGGCTTGAGCATGAGTATCCTCTGCGAATTTCGCCTCTGCAGGTGCTATTTTAGGGAGCTGGCCAGTTGCAATTTCTTCTAACTCATCATAGTAGGATGCCATGTGCACTTGATCGCGCACAGGGCCAAGGTAGCTGATCAAGTGTACATTCTTCCCCTTCTCCTTGTGATTAGGATAAGGGTCCTTTCATACGTCACGATTGTCGGCATCTGTTAACTTCAACTCATTCGCGTCAACTTTCTTTTTGAAGATATTTTTTTTTAATGTCCAACAGTCCCTGGTAGGGTGTCTGGTGGTTCTGTGATAAACACAGTAATCTGGGCTTTCTTTGTCCTTCTTAGTTAGAGTATCAACCAGAGGTAAAGTAAGTTCACCATCAGCGACCCATTCTTTAACCAAGGCCTTAACATTCTCGAGGCTACAAGGATATGGATTCCTGTCTTCATAACTCTTCCTCTTTCGAGAGGACAAAGCCTCTGCTTGCGAGCGGCTCCCTCATGTGCAGGTTATGCAGAAACTCTACTACTGTGGGAGTAGCGGTGGTTGTCACGAGATCTGTATAAAGGACCAGTGCTACTGAGATTTCTAGCTGCCTCAATCAAGGCTGAAAAGGTAGGCATATTATGGTTCACCAAAAAAATCTTATAGTCACGTATGGCACCCTCCACACATATGCTGACTAAGTGAGCTTCATCCACTGGTTCATGACAGGCAATCGCCTTGTCTTGGAACCGCTTAACATAGTCCAATATATCTTCGTCTTCTTTTTGGACGTCTCGCTCAAGTGTGAGGGTTGTAACTTTCTCCTGGACTTAGAAGAACTTTGTATGGAACTTGTTCACCATCTCCTCCCAACTCTTGATTGAGTTGGGAGCCAAGTTCACATACCAACTATAAGCTCTTTCAGTAAGTGATTTGGAGAACTCCCGAAGGTGCAGAGAGTAGTCACTGTCATGGACACCAAGAGTTTCAATGAACCTGACCACGTGTTCTCTGGCATTGCCTTGTTTTCCATCAAACTTAATAAACTTGGGCACTGTATACCCAGTTGGGTAGGGCATGGTCAATATCTCTTGAGAGTATGGGGGCTTCACATCTGGGTCTGGGAGAGATGGCAGTTGTTTCTTGCTGTGCTCTTGCTCGAGCATAGCTTGTACATCGGCTAGCGTAACAAAGTGAGTGGGTTGGAATGGTCTAGTCTGCTCCTGGGTAGCTGAACCGGCGACTGTACCGTTCGCCTGAGGTACTACCAGAGGCACCTGGATCGGAACCCGAACCTTAGGGAACAAGTTAGGTGTTGGGTTTGGGACTACTACAGGTGGGGGTGCTTACACTGGAGCTGGTTTCGAAGCCATGGCCATAATAGCCTCAGTAAGAGTTTGCAAAGCTTCCAGGATCTCCCTCTGTGTATCCTGGAGTGACTGAACTACCTCAACCACGACACTGTGGTCACGGTCCTCCGTATGTGCTACTCCGCCATTGGAAGAGCCTTGTTACCGTGGGGGTTGTTGAACTTCTTCCTCTGCCATCTTTTCTATTGAAGTATGTACGCCATTGCGGGTATGAACCATCAACAAAGCAGCCTCCCCAGCAGAGTCGCCAGAAATGTAGGGGGAGTTCAAGATTAGAGGAGTGATTAGAGAGGCAAAACTATGGTAATGGTCCAATGGTAGTGGAAGTGGCTTGAGAATGAATAACAGCAACTATCTGGGAATTGGAGAGTGTGTAGCTGGGTGAGGGTGAAGCAAGTGGCTCAAGAAAAAGACAATGGCAGGCCCAAAATGGGCAGCATCTCCCCCAAATCTCCAAAATTCCTCCTGTTGAACCCTGGGAAATGGGTCCTATTTATAGGCTTTTCCTTGGCATCAAGAGGACACCAAGTGGCCAAATAGAAAGAGGACATGTGTCCTAGAGGATCACATGGAATATGTTGCCTTGAGCCACCAAGCTGAAGGTGCCACGTGTCCCTCTGCATGTACTGTGTACTATCTGTTTGCCTCCGCAACTACCTTTTTGAGTCTCGGCAAGTGTAGTTGCGACGGGAGCGTTTGGCGCTGCAACTCCCTTTTGAGCCTCAGCAAGTGCAGTTGCGACGGGAGTGTTTGCCTCTACACTTGCCTTCTCAGCTTGAACCTTAGCAAGTGCACTTGCAGTGGTGAACCTCGCCGCTGCACTTGCCTTCTCAATTCTATTTTGCTAGTTGCTATCAACTATGTTCGTGCCCACCTCAGCGAAGCCTCCACCCTTAGTTACCTAACCACAAACTCCCCAACTTCTCAGGGCGAAGGCCACAACCAAGCCTGCTATCAGCCATGTTACGCCTTAGTCCTGCTTGTGCGACTAAGGCAGGTCCATGACCTGGGTAATGGGAAGGGAGTCCCTTATGTTCGGGCTACTCTGCTCCCATCTTCGCGGGGTTGCCACGGTAAACTGGTATTTCTGGGCCTGCTATCAGCTCCAACCAATAAGTCTTGGGGCCTGCTATCAGCGCCAAGCATTAACTTCTACTTGCAGAGGGAAGCCTCTCTCAAAGGCTGCTATCACCTTAGTAGGATATTCCCTCTACAACTTAGTTGCTGCAGTTGTAGTTGTTGCGGTAACCATTTCTCGTGGCGAGTCCAAACGGCAGAATCGAGAATATTAGAGATAGCGACGCCGACATAATGCCTCTGCAACTTGGGCGCTGCAAGTACTGCCTCTACAACTTAATTGCTTCGATTTTCTCCTTTCCTCAGCAATTCCAGATGGCTATGGTACCGACATTACTTGGAATGGCAGCGACACCGACATTACTTGAAATGGCGGCGTTGAGACGAAGTGCCTCCACAACTTGGTCGCTGCAAGTGTTGCCTCTGCAACTTAGTTGCTTTGGCTTTCTCTTTCCCTTAGCAACTTTGGATGGCGGCGGAATCGAAGATATTAGGGATGGCGGCAAGTGCCTCCGCAACTTGGTCGCTGCAAGTGTTGCCTCGGCAACTTAGTTGTTTTGGCTTTCTCTTTCCCTCAGCAACTTCGGATGGCGGCGGAACTGAATATATTAGGAACGGCGGCGCTGAAGCAAAATGCCTCAGCAACTTTCCCGCTGCACATGTTCCCTCCGCAACTTAACCGTTGCAGGTGTTGCTTCCGCAACTTGACTTAGGCATTGTGGAGTCTGCTTGGACCCTTGGCGGGTTGGACTTACTTCAGCCCACTATTGGCCCACTTCCCTTAGGTTTTAGCCTATGCTCCTTTAATCATTCCTAGTCACCTAACAGAGGCGACCCCCGCACTTAGGTCCATACTTAATTTGGACTTTAATTTCTGACCCTCTACATATATATATATATATATTTACAGTTGACACGTGTTAATTTTTATATATTCAATAAAAATATTTTCCGAATTTTTAAATTTTTTATGAGTTTTAATAGAATTTTGAGTTGTGTGTTTGGTTATGAGTTATAAGTTTTTGTATATCATATGTCACATCAAAAATTTCTAACTCAATTCAAAACTCTTTTCAAAACTCTTTCACCAAACAAATTTTCTACACTCAAATCATAATTCGAAAACTCACAAACTCAAAATACAACTCTATTTCAAATCATATTTAGAAAACTCTACCAAACACAACCAAATTTTTTATCAAATCAAGGATAAATCAAATCTTTCACTAATTTTTTAATAATTTTTTTTTCCCCCCACTTAAATTTGATGAAATTGTTAAAAGATAAAGGAGTAGACTATCTCTAATCCAGACTCATATACTTCATCAAATTTAAATTTGATAAAAAAATTTGGTAAAAATAGTGTTGTTTCACTGTTTTATCAAATTGGTATCAAATGAAATGAGTTATATTGTTGTCATCAAATCAAATGAATGTTTAACTTTACATCAAATCTCACAGGTGACCGTTGATAGACGACTGAGTGAACGATCAGCCGAAAAACCAGGCAGACAACTGATTGGAAAAGATTTGATGAAAATTTACACTAGGTTGGATGACTGACTGGATGACCAGCCAAATTTGATGATATGATCGGAGCGTATCATATTAGATCAAATTTTTACTCAAACTTTTACTTAAATTTGATGAAAATTTTGAATAAACGTTATAGATGAGTTTTTTTTTTCACTAAAATTGATGATAAATAAAATTTGGGTTGAGAAAGTAATTTTCTTAAAAGATTTTGATGAAAATTTAATGAGAAGATTGGAATAACTCATATTAAATTAAGTTTTTACATAAATTTAAAATCAAATCAGATGCAAAATTTGATGAATGATTAGAGATGGTTTAAAGTCTTCATTTGTAAGAACCTCATCTCATCACATTATCACAAACCCAAGAAATTCTGAGAAGAAAGAGATCGATTCTAGATGGGTTTGTTGGGTTTTCTCAAGTTTGCATTAAAGTGCTTCGATTTACTTGCCTGGTACGATTCTTTTTTTTCTCGCTACACCAAGAAAGTGAGAAAATTTTGCATTATTAGGTGCTTTATCTTTACACTTCTGTTTGATTACTCGCTTCGAATATCCAATTTTCACGTTAGATATACTAGCTGATCTCGGATTTGTCTCTCTGTTTTGCTCCAAGCTCATTTGTATATATATATACATGTGTATGTTTATATATCTATATATATATATATATGTACGTACATATGCATGTAGATACATATTTTATACACACTCATGTAAGTGTTCTTTCATGACTTGTAGGCCTTTCTTTGCTCTGGGCTGTCCTCTCTGAGTTCTCTCTCTCTCTCTCTCTCTCTCTCTCTAGTTTTTGATGACTGAAGAGTAAAGTTGGTATCTTTTCTCATGCTAACGTGATTCAGAAATTTTAGAATATAAAATTCAATAATTTTGTGACAAATGATGAAATAATGAAGGCAAAAGTACTCTTTCTCAAGCTTGTTTTTATAAATTAAATTAAAAAATGTGAAGAAAGAGAACTATCTTATTTTGTCTATTTTATTTCTCACTAAAAAAAAAAAAAAAAAAAGAAGTGAGATTTAACAAGAAAAAAATTGTTTGGTTATAAAATTTTTAGTATAGGAATATTATCTATTAAAATACTAGAGGTAATGCTTAGTTTTCATACTCATCTGATGAATGATGAGATAACATATATTTTTTGCCCTTGAATAACAATAATTATTTGGGGTACTTACGTGTAGGTCCTATTAACTAGACTTATTTACCTACAGGTCCTAACTAATAATTTAACACTATAAAAATAAGAGATTGATAAATTTATCACTATAAATTATTCATAAAACAAACAAAGAGACTGATAAATTTATCACTATAATTTATTCATAAAAATAAAAGACTGATAAATTTATCTCACTTAATAAATTTATCAATAGGACTTAATGGGTAATAAGTCTCAAAAGTAGGACCTATTGGTAGTTTACCCTAATTATTTTGTCAACAACTGTCCGTAACTATTTTTTTTTTCAATTTTTTGGGAGTTGCCATTCAATGGGCTAACAAATATCACCACTCTCTCTTAGATCCAAAATTCTGGATAGGCCCACCAAGTCCAATCTTGTGCCAAGAATGGTCCGTTCACTTGGGGCCTTAAGGATACGTGTCCGAACCGAAGCGAGTATGCATTGGTTTACCCCGTGCCGACTCCAAATTTTTTGTAAATGAGGTCATTTCATAAATTTTGTAAGAAAAAAAATTAATTAAAAAACATTCATTCTATTTGGTTTTGGGTTCGTAAAGGCCATTTGAGTTTTTTATTTTTCATATTTTCCTGTCTTTAGAATTTTTTATTTTTTGTTTTGTTAAGTTTTTTATTTTTATTTTTTAAATGCACACAAGTTAGATGTACTTAAAAAAATAAAAATAAAAATTTGCAAAAAATCTTTAAAAAAAATCAATGAAGACACAAAAAAATTGAAAATATACTGAATTTTGGTAATTTTTTTTAAATTTTTCATAAATATTTTAATTTTTAAATGTATTTAGGTTAAGAGAATTGAAAAGATAAAAAAAAATTACTTAAAATATTTAAAAATTTTACTAAAGATAAAAAGCACAAAAAATAAAAAAATTCAAATACAATTTTTAAAAATTGTTAAACAAATAGACTGATTTAAACTTTTCAAATAGTAGCGTATAATAAATGCGAATCCATATTTAATGAGATCCTTTATTTTTTTAATAAAATTAAATTATATTAAATTAAATGTTAATAATATAAATCACGGTGTTTGGTTTTAGTTTTCTAAATTCAATTTTTTAAAAATTGAGTTTTTTTGTTTTTAGTGAATATTTTTAAAGTTTTAAGTATTTTTTTATCTTTTTAGATGCACCTTACTTAGATATATCTAAAAAATAAAATATTAGTAAAAAAATATTTTAAAAAATCAATAAATACATAAGAATATGAAAAATATACTGAATTTTCATATTCTTTTTGTATTTTTGGTATTTAGTAAATTTTTTTTAAAAAAAAATTCACAAATATTTTAATTTTTAAGTGTATTTATATTAGGTATATCTAAAAATTAAAAAAAAATTACTTAAAATATTAAAAAAATCAGTAAAATAAAATAAAATAAAACAGAAAAAATAAAAAATTTTAATTTTCTAAAAAATAAATTCTAAGTTAGGAAACCAAACAAGTTTTTTTTTTTTTTTTTTAAAGTACTCCCTCCGTCCCAAAATATTAGTCTCTTATTTTATTTTCATTGTCCCAAAATATTAGTCAATTTTTTAAAATTAAGGACAGAAATAATATGAATTTCCTATTTTGCCCTTCTTTTAAATTCATTAACAACATAAAAAATACAATTATGACAATTGATATTTCCTAAAAATGTACTATCAATGGGTAATTTTGAAAAATCAATTTTTTAAAAATATAATAATTGTACTATTAGAAAAAGTTAAATTCCTTAAAAAGAACTATTATTTTGGGACCATGTAGGATTATCACACCTCAAGTAGCGTTGGCCCTAGGTTTCTCTTAACAACAATGTTATAAACTCTCAAAAAATACAACGCCCACAACCCCACTCACTTGTGATTGGTCCTGGAAGAAAAGAAAAAAAAATAAAAATACATGATTAGTCCACATTGTTTTGGAAGTCATAGAGGTTCCCAACTTTGAGTCCCAAAAGCATTTTTGTTCTCCTAATTTGGAAGTAAGGATGTAATAATAGGCTGGCCCGGCCCTACCCAAGTAGGCCTCGCGGGCTCCTTTTTTAGCAGGTTGGGTCAGCCTATGGGCCAAAAGTTTGGACCTAGACCCAAGCCCAAACCCAGACCCACTCATAATAGGGTCGGGCCGGTGGGCTTGGGTGCGGGCCAGGCCTAGTCGGGTCTTTTTTATTGAAAAAATGAACAATAAATACATTATCTATGTAGATTATTTATTAGGGATAAAAAAATAAAAGAAAAAGTATATTAGAATATTTTAGTTAAGATTAATGAAATCTTTTGTTTGGTCATGTTTCATAGTGATATTTAAATTTAATTATGTATGACTTAACTTTTTTATTTATGAACTTATAACTAAAAAAGTATGCAATTATGTAATTTTTTTATTTCAAAATGAATAATTTTATATATATAAATGAAATTTTCAATATTACAATATTAAATTAATTATATAACATTTATTAAATGAATAATTTTTATTTCAAAATGAAATAAAATATTACAAAAATTTATATCATTAAATAAAATAGGTGTAGATTATTGATAATGGTAAAACAAGTACATCACTATAGGTCAAGTACATCCCAACTAGATTGGCACTTACTAGCTTACCAATCATTTGCATTATACTTCACCTCAATAATCTAATACAAAAAATAAAATAAAAAATGAAATAGTAAAAAACAAATTGTTTATCAATCATCGAAGGAGACAGATATTTCAGTCGTGTTGCCCAAGGATATGTCATCCAAATCATTTTGAATTCGCTCATTTTCACTATAATTTTGTCTTCTCGTAAGCACATGCATATGATCTCTGGATATCATCAGCGCTTTAACCATTTGGGGTGAAAACCTGCTGCGGTAATCGCTCAACACCCATCCACCGGCACTAGAAGTTATTTTCGAAGCAACTGTAGAAATAAGAATGGTTAGTATATCACCGGTCATCTGTGAAATCACAGGCCATATAATTTCATTTTGTTTCCACCATTCCAAAATTTCAAAATCATTGGAATCATTCACTAACGGGCTTTTCAAATAGCGTTGTAGTTCATAACTACTTACGCTTATATGTTTAGATATAATTCTACTTTTTATTGTTAAAAAAATACTTAATCTCCCACCTTAAGATGAGACTGTCCTGTATTCTTCAAATAATCTGTTGCATGTTTGCATAATAGGGGCAAACTATGTTTGATCAACGAAAATACGTTCTAAAAATTATTGTAAACCAATTTCTTTATATCTATGATAAATTATTATGGCTAAACCTAAAAGATGAGGCAAATGTTCAAAATATTTATCAAAATTTACTTTCATTGAAGTAATAATGGTTACATAATACTTATTACCTATATATTTTACGAAAATAATTTTATTGAAGTATCAAAAACTTTTAAAAAATCTTTATAGAAGGCTACTTGGTGCCAATTAAGAAATATAAATATAAATATAAGAAAATAATTTTATTGAAGTATCAAAAACTTTTAAAAAATCTTTATAGAAGGCTACTTGGCGCCAATTAAGTTTTGTAGGAGTCAGTACTCCTCCTATTGATGTTGTTGCAAAAAATAAATCTGTTGTTCTTCTTTGTTTACAAGCTCTTTTAAACATATTATAAGTTGAATTCCACCTATTATCTATATCTAAAATTAATTTTTTAAATGACGTATTTTCTCGTTGATAAATTTTTCTATATTCTGAAATTCGATTAGCGGAAGACATAATAGTAACAACTGCATTTTTTTATTACAAGTACAGAAGTCTCATATATATGCATAGCTTCTTTAACAATCAAGTTTAAAATATGGACATAACAACGAACATGAAATAAATCACCATCAACAAGTAATTGTAAAGTTGATTTTAAATGGACTATAGTTTGATTATAATATGTTGCATTATCTAAACTAATTGTAAATATTTTATTTTATAAAACTCACTCATATAATACATTTCTTATTTCTACACCAAACGAATGACCAGTGTATGGAAGTTCAAATAATTTAAATGAAATAATTATTTTATTTAATTTCCAATCATTATCAATAAAATGTGTAGTGATACATTGATATTCGAAAACCATTATTTGACCATAGATTAGATGTTAAAACAAACTCTTTCATTCAATTTTTTAAAGACGTCAAATAATTCACTTTCTTTGAAATCCTATTTCTAGTAGTATTTCTTGAAAAACTTTGATATTGCGTTGTAAAACTTTCGTGAATCATTTCGATAAAATTGGGACATTCACTAGTAGTAAAAGATTGTTCTTTTTTAATAATATGATCAATTACAGAATTTTGTGCACGTATATGATCATATGAAAATGTTTGTGAATTACCAGTTGATGAAGCCCCTAATTGCATTTGATTTCTAATATCAGTTTGTTGACTTTGTAAATGTTTGTTAGCATGCCTTTTTAGATGACTAGTACCCCCTGCAGATACAACACTAAGTAAATGTGTATAATATTTACATTTTGTTTTAAATGTAATTGTACCATTAGGATTATTTATAGATATTTTTTTAAAATGTTCCCAAACAGTACTAGTTGTGCCTCTAGATGATGATCCAACTGTTGGAAGATGGATATTAGAAGGAGAATCAACAGATTTATGTTGTGTAGTATATGTATCAATATCGACATAAACCTTAAAAATATTAGGATCCATAATAATGTAAGTAAAACAATATATAAGAATTAACAATTAATTTAAATAATGTGTAAATACAATGAGTAAAAAATAATAATTAATATATGTTCACAAATAATTAATGAAAAAAATGAGTCGCTAATAAATTTAATTAAACTAATTAATGTTATCGACTGGCGAATGCGATACAGAAATTAACTTCTTCTGATAAAAGTTTCTTGTTGCACAATTGTAATTATCACTTAGGGATGACACTTTAAAATTAATTAATAGTTGAGAGAGAATGAGAGAGTTTAAGAGAAAGTAAGAATTATTTGTGAGATTTATTTTGGAAAAAGGGAATATTTATAGTAGTTTGAAAGATGAAAGTAAATTTACATATAAAAAAAAAATTATATTGCCGTTGTATTAAATGGCAATATGATCGTTTGAATATTTATTTATTTATTATTATTTTTTGAAGTCTGCAGAGGTGCTCACATGGAGAATATTTCTTTCTTTTCTTTTCTTTTTCCATTCAATGGATGTGAGTGAAGAGTGAGTTAAGCGATGCAAGCATAGCACAGGGGCAGGCTGTAGGGGACGGCAGGGACATGCAGCAGCAATTGAGCTGCAGTATTTTTTATTTTTTATTTTTTCTCATTTATCGTAACAATAACTTGAACTTGATTGTGAGTGAGAGTGATGTGATGCATAAAGAGAGGCAGGTAGGGTTATGCATAATACTGCCAAAATCGCCAAAACGTACCGAATCACTCCAAACCGCACCGAACCGCGCAAAATTGCAACCTTGGCTGGCGGGTTAGAGGACCAGAATAGGCGGGTCGGCGCGGGTGGAACTGCCCAACCCGCAGGTCTAACGGACTCGACCCGCATATGTTTCAAAAAAAAAAAAAATCCCCTGTTATACACCCACAGACCAACTACAATCCAGCCACAATTATATCTACCATACATATACTCACACACACACACAATAATTTCTCAATTAAACCTAATTGACGCCCACCCACACATTTCATTTTCATCTCATTCACACACACAGAGACGACACCGCTGCTATGTACAACCTTTCATCGATTCAGACACACAGATTCATCGCCGATCGGCTCACTCTCCTCACTGCCGCTCGCTGCTGTGCCGATCTAGTCTCTCTTTCCCTTGCCGATATTGGGAGAATCTCGATATTATCAATTTCTTGTTATATGTTGCCGTTGTGTTAGACCCTCGCTACAAGTTGACATATCTTAAGTTTTCATTTAATAAAGTGTATGAAAATGACAAGGTAGAAATTTTAGTGGCGAAGGTGAAGGCAACATTGGAGCGCTTGTTTGATCATTATGTTGCGAAGAACAATGTTGGTAATGTTGCACCTTCATATGCAAGTCAAGCTCCACAAGTGATGGAAGTTGATGAAGAGGAAGAGGAAGATCCCATGACACTCTTTGCCTCTCAATATATTAACCATTTGGAGTCGGAAAAAAGTGTGGAGAACAAATCAGAATTGGAAAAATATTTGGTTGATGATTGTGTAGACCCAAGAGTTCCAAACTTTGATATTTTGAATTAATGGAAGGTTAATGGCAATAAGTATAAGGTTCTCTCTCTAATAGCAAGAGATGTGTTGGCTGTCCCAGTTTCTACAGTGGCATCTGAGTCAGCTTTTAGTACCAGTGGACGTGTGCTTGATCCATTTAGGCGTTCTTTGACGCCAAAGATGGTGGAGGCTCTAATTTGTGCACAAAATTGGTTACGGTCTTCATCAATTCCAATCAATCTTAGAGAATGTATGGATGATGTTGAACAATAAGAAGAAATTGAGTCAAGTAATGTTTTTGATATGTGTTTATTTTAAATTGAGTTAGAGAGAGTGGACCTGTGCTGCATGTCAGTTGACAACCATGAGCGAGAAAAACTTTTAGTCTCATCTTCAAGGGAGAAAACACAAGGCGAAGCTTGCAGCAAAGGAAAAAGAAATCTAGGTAAAGTTTCTTAATGCTGCTCCTAAAATCCATGATTTTTATCTGTTTTTGTTGTGAAATTTCAGTGGGTTGCTACTGTTAGTCTTGCTTAGATTGAGGGGAGAGACCCACTCCTCCATTGGGGTTAGAATTTGGAAAGAGGAAAAATTCATTGTCATTTTTAGGGAAAATTACACTGACCTCCCCTGAGGTTTGGAGAAAATACAAGCAGCCCCACAGTTTTGGCATAGTTACACTGGCCTCCCTTTGATTAAGACTAAATGGACCAAAACTAATATAGATGGTGTGAAAAGACAAAGATAAACAAGGAAAAATACACATTTCAGTGTAAAAAGATGACTTCATTTTTTTATCCATATGACTAACAAAATACTAATGAAAATGGGGTTAAGGGCTGTGTGAATTAAAACCTTAAGGAAACATATGCCAAAACTGTGGGACTTGCTTTATTTTATCCAAACCTCATGTAATTTACCCTTGTTTTTATGAATCAAATTCTACTCAGATAGAGGACACAGGCAAACTCCTTCGGTGGGTTAAAATTTGGAAACCGGGAACATTCACTGTTACATTTACATTTTTGGAAACCGGGAACATTCACTGTTACATTTACATTTGAAGTGTTGTCTCATCTCATAATCCTTGTGGGCAGCACTATATAATAGACTAACAAGCTTGCACTAGAAGTTTTTTTTATCTTTAATGTCTTACCCGCATTTGAAATTGGTTATAAACAATGTTCCATGAACTCTTCACTCTTCTATTCCCCAAGTGTACCTATGTGGGATATAAGTTTGACCTCAATGTCTAAATTATCCATGAATCATCTTTTTTGTTAGACATTCAAAGAGGCTAATGTTGCCAAGGAGGATGCTAAAGCAGTGGAATCAAAGGAGAAAATTTCATCAGATTCAACACAATGGGTAAGATTTCCTATGTTATTTTCTATCATATTTTGTATTTTTATTTAAAGAGAACCACTGATGAACAATCTTTTTTTCTATTCTAGCCCAAATTGAAAGACCCTAATGTTGCCAACAAGAATACCAAAGCAGGGGAACCAAGCGACAAGAATACCAAAGCAGGCGAACCAAGCGACAAAAATCCCGCAGCTGCAATAGATAACGTCTCCTATCATATTTTTCATTATATATATTTTGATTCGTCAAGTGCTGCAATTTTTCATTCATATGTTCAACCCATTTCACTTTCCCTACCTCTACAGTTGCTTTTTTGTTGGTTTATTTGTACTATATTAACTTCCACTACCTTTCTAAGGTTTCTTATTTTGTATTCATCATGGTTGTTAGAATCATGTGATTCACGATTCGATTCATATGATTCGATACAAGTTTCAACCAAAATGATTTGAATTGTGGTGTTGAAGAGTGAATCATACGATTCAATTTTCGATTCACTACGATTTGCTACAGTTCACTGCGATTCAGTTCTGTTTTTTGGTTTTGTTTCATAATGCATGAAACGATGACGTTTTAAGGAAAGCTAGATCAGCAGGAATACTTGGTCATCAACCTCTTCTAATTACTTATTGCAGGTTAACTGTGTAGAGCCAAATCTTGTTCAAACTGAAAAGAAAACAGTTGCAGCTAGCGAAATCATAGAAAAGACGGTGACACAAGACGTAAGAGAGAACAAAGTCGTGGAGGTACCTGCAGCAGCAGCTGGTGGTGGAGAGTACAAAGTCACAGAGATACCTGCTTCAGAGAATGTTCAGAGAGAGTAGACCTGTGCTGCATGTCAAGTGACAACCATGTGTGAGAAAAACTTTCAGTCTCATCTTCAAGGGAGAAAACACAAGGCGAAGTTTGCAGCAGAGGAAAAAGAAATCCAGGTAAAGTTTCTTAATGCTGCTCCTAAAATCCATGAGTTCTATCTGTTTCTGTTGTGAAATTTCAGTGGGTTGCTACTGTTAGTCTTGCTTAGATTGAGGGGAGAGACCCACTCCTCCATTGGGGTTAGAATTTGGAAAGAGGAAAAATTCATTGTCATTTTTAGGGAAAATTACACTGACCTCCCCTGAGGTTTGGAGAAAATACAAGAAGCCCCACAGTTTTGGCATAATTACACTGACCTCCCTTTGCTTAAGACTAAATGGACCAAAACTAATACAGATGGTATGAAAAGACAAAGATAAACAAGGAAAAATACACATTTCAGTGTAAAAAGATGACTACATTTTTTCATCCATATGACTAACGAAATATTAATGAAAATGGGGTTACGTGTTGTGTGAATTAAAACCTTAAGGAAACGTACGCCAAAACTGTGGGACTTGCTTTATTTTATCCAAACCTCATGTAATTTACCCTTGTTTTTATGCATCAAATTCTACTTAGATAGAGGACACGTGCAAACTCCTTCGGTGGGTTAAAATTTGGAAACCGGAACATTCACTGTTACATTTACATTTGAAGTGTTGTCTCATCTCATCCTTTCTTAAGTGGAAATCCATGTGGGAGTGAATATAATCCTTGTGGGCAGCACTATATAATAGACTAACGAGCTCGCAGTAGAAGTTTTTTTTGTCTTTTTAATGTCTTACCCTCATTTGAAATTGGTTATAAACAATGTTCCATGAACTCTTCACTCTTCCATTTCCCAAGTGTACCTATATGGGATATAAGTTCGACCTCAATGTCTAAATTATCTATGAACCATCTTTTTTGTTAGACATTCAAAGAGGCTAATGTTGCCAAGGAGGATGCTAAAGTAGTGGAATCAAAGGAGAAAATTCCGTCAGATTCAACACATTGGGTAAGATTTCCTATGTTATTTTCTATCATATTTTGTATTTTTATTTAAAAAGAACCACTGATGAACAATCTTTTTTTCTATTCTAGTCCAAATTGAAAGACACTAATGTTGCCAACAAGAATACCAAAGCAGTGGAACTAAGCGACAAAAATCCTGCAGCTGCAATAGAACAGGTAACGTCTCCTATCATATTTTTCATTATATATATTTTGGTTCCTCAAGTGCTGCAATTTTTCATTCATATGTTCAACCCATTTCACTTTCCCACCCCTACAGTTGCTTTTTTGTTGGTTTATTTGTACTATATTAACTTCCACTCCTTTCTAAGGTTTCTTATTTTGTATTCATCATGGTTGTTAGAATCATGTGATTCATGATTCGATTCATATGATTCGATACAAGTTTCAACCAAAATGATTTGAATTGTGGTGTTGAAGAGTGAATCATACGATTCAATTTTCGATTCACTACGATTCGCTACGGTTCACTGTGATTCAGTTCTGTTTTTTGGTTTTGTTTGCATAATGCATGAAACAATGACGTTTTAAGGAAAGCAAGATCAACAGGAATAGTTGGTGTTGGCACATAAATTTCAACTAAATTTATGACATGTATAGAGCCTATGATAGGAAGGTTGTAGGTAATCACTTCCTGAAAAAAGATCAACATGATCCGTTGAAGTACATAAATAAAACGACATTGTATCTCAACAACGTTATTCAAGATACTCAAGTGACACGTGGAGCCTACGAAAGATGGCACCTGTAGAGCCTACAGCAATGACACCACACAGGATGAAACCCCAAAGATCAATCCGGTTAATCAGATATACGATTAATCAGATAGCGCTATTATTCAAAATTCAAATGGCGCTATCATTCAATTTGAAATTCAAATTGAAGATGAGGCATTCCTATCACCTGATGACCCTCTATAAATATGAGGATCATTACACAAGACGGGGGATCAGAAAATCAGAAGTGAAAAGATCAAAGAGAGACAGAAAGAAATTGAGAAGCTAAAGAAGTCGTTACAAGAAAGAAGAAGAAAAGCCTAGAGAACTCAAGAGCCTACGCTAATGGCGATGAATAGGTAAAGGGTTCCAAACCCAAGACTTGTATTTTGTATTCGAGGGTTCAAAACCCATAATAATTTCAATAGAATATTTATTTTTCTTAAATTGTCTTTTGTTGTTTATTTTGTTCTTCATTAATCAGAGGTTTCATTTGTATAAAATGTGTAATTAACGATTTGAAATACAGATCGGAAATAAGAACCTGCTATTCAAATAATCAACACTGTTTAGTTCAAAGACTAAACAGTGGACATTTGTAACATAAAATTTTGAAATGTGTTGAAACACTTTATGTTTTAAAATTTGTGTCTACAAATTCTGGCACGCCCAGTGGGACATATTTCTCCTCTCATCTTTTGAAGAACAAAAAAAAAAATATATATATATATATATATAGTTGAAACTTACTGATGTATTCTTTTGTTATAGGAATGCTGAAGCAACTGTCAGGAGACAAACCTACACTCATGTGGTTCTGAAATCACCAAGGGTGGAGATAGCACCCATCACTCAAGGGGCTCCGGAGCGAATGCCCTTGGCTGTCTGAAAGGTAGAACCAATGAAATCCTGGAAAGATGCACTTCTTTCCCCTATCACCCAAGGGGCTCTGGAGCGAAAGCTCTTGGCTGTCCCGAAGGTAACTGGTGTGACAAAGAAAGTCACACTTTTCCAGAAAGCTGAAAGTTTGAGAAAGATTACTGAAGATTATGTGAAAGCATCAAAGCAGTACGCAACTGTGAGGGTCACAGCCCGAACGAAGAGCTTCTAATTCAGGTAAATGAGGCTAATCAGTTTGCAACTACGACTTTTGTTGCAGCTTCAACGGGGGCAACAAAAAAAGTTGTGGCCCAACTACTTAAAAAGGTAGAAGACTCCATTAAAATGGTGGAGTTTGCCCAGAAGAAAGCCTCTGCTGAAAACATGGCCATCATTAGGGCCATTGGGAGGAGGGTAATGACCCAAACTCCTATTGATGGAAAAAAGGCCCCTGTTGTTGAAAAAACAGTTTCGGCCTACGAACCGATAGTTCTGTTCAGAGCACAAAATCAGTTAAACCAAATCTCAGTCAACTCTCAGGAGCCAAAGGAACACTCATTGGCTCGACAGGGTTCGAATAAGGAACACTCGTTAGCTCGACAGGGTTCGAATAAGGAACACCCGTTGGTTCGACAAGGTTCGAATAAGGAACACCTGTTGGCCCAACGGGATTTGAATCAACATCAATTGGTCCGCTCTAAAAATGTAGGGACTGTTTTGAAGATTCATGAGGAATTTGCAAAAACGCAAACAGTTCCTTCTATGCCCCTAGGGGCTCGACTTGATATGTCATCCGGTCCAGTTTCGAAAAGACAAAGGCGAAGAAGAAATAAGACCTTAAAGAAACTGGAACTAAGAACAGTGGCAACAAATGTTATAGGAGCTATTGAAAGGGCTCTCTCGAAAGATGAACCCCAAAAACAAATTGAAAGTCCTGTCTGTAGACACCCCATTTTTGATCGTCCTCAAGACTTGGACGTCACCGCTTGAACATTCGGTGATTACCCATGTTCGTGTTCGACTTGAGCTCCCGGAGGTCTCGGCTATGCACCTTGCCTCAAGATCTCTCGACTTGACTGTTTCGTGTCTGGTTTTGCACCAAACACTTGTGCTTTGCCTTGGAGGGGCAGGGAATGGCTTTTGGGCCATCCCCACACTCCACCGGCCATGGCTTGAGGCCACTGGCTGTGTTTTGTTGCCACCGGCCAAATGTTTGGCCGGCTGGCACTCTAGATGGCCGGCCGGATATCTTTTTTTGGTCAATTGCATCTTTGGCCAGCCGACTACTGTGCATCTGCTTTTGCAGATATTTTGGTGCAGCTGGCATGCACTTGGCTCCCCTCCATACACGTGTATGGAGGGATCTCTCTCTTTAGAAGCTTGTCTTGTAAGCTTACAAGACTAAAAGCTCTATAAAGAGGAGCCTTCTCTCCCCTTTTGAGGGGTTAGACATTTTTTTAGACAGCTTTTTTTAGGGTTTGAGTTTTAGGGTTAGGGTTTGTTTATATCCTACCTCTATATCTCTCTCTTGTGTGTGTTTTGTCTTACTTTTGCTCACAAACACCCACCATCACACCATCCCTTGGAGCTGAGGCCCTTGAGGGTTGTTTTGGAGGTTTTAGACTGATTTCAACCTAGAGAAGCTGCTGGAGCTCCATTGGTGAAGAGGGTCTTCAAGGGTAAGAAGCTTGTCCCTTTATTCCCCATTTTTGCACACTCTTTTTACCTACCTTGCAGCTATTTTTGAGCTTTGTGTATAACATATAAAAGTTCTATTTTTTAGTGCTCTAAATAGTTGGTTAGGTTGCTTTAAGCTTTGGGGTTGTTTGACCCCTCTTAAGGCTTGTAAGGCTCCATTTTGTGCCATTTTGAGTGAGCTCCGGGACCATTGAGTTTGGGCCTCCTCACCACTGAAATCTTGAGGGATTTTAGAGGTGAGGATGGTGCCTTGAGGTCCTAGGAAGGAGAGGGCCACCCCCTCTCCTTGTTGTCCTTGAAAAGGACCATTTTTGCCTCTTGAGAGAGCACCATGTTTAAGTGTATGTTGACCATACCTTAGCTATTTTTCATGCTTATTATGTCATAATATAGCATTGTTGTATGTTGGTTTTGGTACACCATGCTTGCTTAGCATACATGCCTTGTAATGCCTTGTTTTAGCCTTAACATGTCTTATGTTTTGAGTCCTTATTCAAGCATGTTTAGGCCTAGCTTTGTGAAGCCTTTATGTTTATTTTGCCATGTTTAAGGTCTGTCCTTGGCTGTTTTGGTCAATCATAACATGTATTGCATAGCTCCTTTGCATTACTAGCTTGTAGCCTCAAGTATGTGAGTGTGTAGCATGCATTGCTTGCATCATTTCAGTGGTTTGGAACCACTTAACATGCCATTTCAGTCCATTTAACATGCTTGTATGCTTGCCTTTAATGCCTTTTTGATGCTTTG
The DNA here is from genome assembly GCA_030407325.1 of Camellia japonica. Taxonomy (NCBI): domain Eukaryota; kingdom Viridiplantae; phylum Streptophyta; class Magnoliopsida; order Ericales; family Theaceae; genus Camellia; species Camellia japonica. The sequence goes on from JAPPVO010000029.1 coordinate 163,062,806, forward strand.
GAAGCTTGTGTTGTATGCTCCATGTTTTGGGCAATTATGCATACTTTTAGATTTGAGTCACTTAGATGCCATCTAGGTGTTCCTTTGGTATTGTCTAGGTCTGCCTTGAACCTATTTTAAGTCCCCTTGGCCTTGTGAGGCTTGGTTGACTTAGTCATGGTTTAAGTCTTCTTGGCTTGCTCCATGTTTTGGACCTCTAATTGCATGCCATGCTTGTCTTGTTCATTT